>CAIGRP010045504.1:0-29681 GCA_903798385.1 Fraxinus cuspidata
CCTGTTTGGTGCACATTTTGTAGCCAATTTTTTTTTTAATGTAATAAGGAATATGTGGTTGAAAAAGAAGAAAAAATTATTGAAGTGATGAAAAATATTATTTTATTGAAAAATGTGTTGGTGAAAATGAGAATGAAAAAAAATAATGTGGCTCAAACAGGGACTCAATATTTATTGTAGTGCTTTTATTCACGCAAAGGGGCTCAATATTTATTTTAGTGCTTTTATTCACGCAAAGTAATAAAGTAGTTTTGTTTACTAAGCAATTAACTGATTTTCTCCACAACTTATTTTTTCTTCATCGCGGACAGTTAATTCTCTTAAAAGCACATTAATACCAAATCGAATGAAATGGAGGTTACAATAACTTTTCCAATTTTCGCACACCAAGAATTAAATGTATACAATTAGATTTATGCTACTTTGACCTTCTTATAAGGAATTGTATGTATCCATCTGTATTCTTATAATCCATGCCTCAGATTTTGCAAATGAATTCTATAAATAAAATCATTAGACCACTTAGTTTGAGCATCCATAAGTTCTCTCACTCTCTCTCGAAGTAATTCTATCTTTTTTATTAAGGTGCGTGATTGAATAATTATTTGATATACGCTTGTAAGAGTGAAAATCAATCGATATGACCATTGCAAACATCTCTTGATGGTATTGCTAAATGAAATATATTTTGATGATCGAACCATCAAGGTTTGCCATGGGACCGAGCAATTTGTAAACTTGGGCCATGGCAGGGTCATGTTCGTTTTCATTTCTTGTGCTTGCTCTTCCCAGTGGCCATCCCCAAAACATTAAAATTTTAAATATGTAAAAATTTATGTGGATTTTTTTTTTGTCTTAATTTTTTTTTTTTTTTAGTCCAATCTTAGATATGTCCCTGATATTGCCTATGGAAAGTAAATAAAACTTAAAAGAGTGTCTCTTTCAATGTATTGTGCAGTTACTATCAAAACTCCTCCCAATGGAAGCAAAGGCATTGAAGAATTGGGTTATTGTTGTGGTAGCAATGGCAATTGGGTTCCTAATTTTGGCCCCAGACAGTGTGGAATGTGCATTTGGAATTGAGCTGAATCCATGCACACTACCTGCATGCATCGATGCATGCAAGAAAATCCTGCAGAACAAGTTCAAGAGTGCATCCTGTGTAGATCGACCTAAAGGAAATTTTTGTGTCTGCTTAGGTTAAATTTGTCTACTAGACACATATTGCCTATGATTCTGAGTCGTGTGAACTAAACATGTCCATGTAGTGTTTAAGAAAATAAATAAAGACTCTTTTGACCATTGTAATTTGAGTATGTAGACCTTTTGAATTCCTATTTTTTTTTGTAGATTTTCGAGTATGGATGATTGCACGACATTGACTTGAAAGCAGCAAAGTATATTCCGACTTCAACAATCTTATCCAAATGAAGTTATTGAATGCATTGTTGAGAATTTAACGTACGCCCTACTAAGAAACCACCCAATTGCCACAAAATGTTCCAATTGAAAGTAGGATGTAATAAGCACTGAATATTGATGTTATCATTTTTCGCCGTCTTGAGGACCCAAATTGGCTTTGGCTATTCAATTGTGACAAGACTTCCGTATTTAACACCTTTCATTATGGTAGTAATATCTTTATAACATATCCAATAGTGATCTTTAATTTAAAGAGCATCCTTAGAAAATTTTAAATATAAAAAACAACACTCTGTTTCTTCATTATTTCCTGAAGTAATTATTATTCGCCACTTTCCCTTTTTTCTTTAATTTTATATAGAAATTAAAAAATTAATAGTAGAAAACTGTGCCAATAATAAATGAAGAGAGTCGAATTCACTTATTATTTTAATTTTTAAAGAGAGAGAGAGTGTATTGCATCAAAAAGAGATTTCACCCTATCAGATAGAGAAAAATGAGGCTAATTAAGTGCGTCTTAATTTAAAAGTTATTTTGTCAAACTTTAATTTTAATCATACATTTTGCACAACACACACTATCACCCACTTATTTATCACTCATTTTCATTGCATTTAATTTATCAACTAATACATAAACCTAAACAAGCACTAATTATGAAAAAAAAATTAGATTTTATTATACGCATCGAGCTCACTAATAATTTTTGTGGTCAAAATCGATTTTAGTAACTATAACGTATAAAGTTCACTAGTTTTATTAGGTTAGGGACTGTTTACAAATTTATGGTCGAATTTCAATATATGAAAATCAATCAATATCCAATATGACATTCAATCTCCATCATTTGTCGATGAGCTTAAGAGCAATCTTGTTGCACCCAAAAAATACTTCCCTCAACATAACAATCTTGTGATTAGAACTTATGACCTTGAATTTGATATCACTCGTAGAGTAGAGTTTGAACTTATGATCTATGAATTAATTGGTATTCAATACGGAAAGGCTAAAATTTTTATGGCATTCAATCACCATCATTTAATTTTATTGCACCTAACAACGAGCATGGCTATAATTTCAACAACTAACAACTTATTTAACACGATTTTAAACACTATACTTTGATGTTATTGTTTTTGTTATCATTCTAAACGATGTAAACAACATCAACAACAAACATCTTACATTAATTATCTCAGTTTAGATGGTTAAATACGTTATTCTTTTGTATCATCTTCAACATCAGTGCACTTCCAATTTTCCCAACTAAGATACATTAATTGCCACCTTAATTACAAAGGAATAGAAAAATATAGTCAAATATTTTGATCAATGTTGGACCATAGCGTCTATTAGTACAAATTAGTACTCCTCAATAAAAAATACATGAAATCATACAGTCCAAGTCATGAATTAGATTAGAGACGAAAATGTGTGACGCTAATTAATATTATTTCTTTCTGGAGGGGATGAAACATTTTATTTATTTATTTATTCATGTGAAGATGCTGGGGAAATTGTCTCTGATTCAATTTAATTTTCAAATCCGACAAGATTATTTTTCAGATGACAAAATATCGTTTAAGCACTACTCCAATTTTGATTTTTCACTATGATTATTTTCATTGTGGAATATGTTTTATGACTATTGAGTCACCTCGTTTGAAACTTTAATTACGTTAGAGAGAGGAAATTGTTTATTTAAATTTGACTTCAATATTTTTTTTGCGTTTGCAAATATAATACGAGCTCAACTTTCTTAAATTAAACTAAAACTGTCATTTTTTGTTGCATTTTGATATTATTAGTAGTCTAGTCACTAGTGGTTCAGTGCAAATTTTTTTTTTTTCTAACACCAAAATTAAGGTTATGGGTTTTGTTTACAAAACATGACTACGGTACGACTTTCGATTATTTTATATAAAACATTGAGATTTGTTTAAATCTTTATCAATTACTACATACTTTTTTTTTTGTAAATCAACATATTTTTTTTTATTTTGAACTCTTGGAAATTTGCTTAAATTTTTGTGATTTTAAGTTGATAGGGCCCTATAAAATGTAGTTAAAAAGTGAATCAGACTTCTTTGTCTATTAGAATATATGATTGAAAATTAAGCTTAACCAGCTTAAGATCTAAAAGATAGATTTGCCGAAGAAGAGCTTAAGAGTTGTTTGAGCCCCATTTTTATCAAAAAAAAATAATAATAAAATAAAATGCATTTTTGAATTGTGTATTGATGGGAAATGTGTTGTTAAAGAATAATGAAAAAATTTGGGCTTACGTGTAATATTATTTTATTGAAAAATGTGTCGTTGAAATATTGTTAAAACAATATTCAAGAATGCAATTTTTTCAAAAAATGGGGCTCAAACACGGGCATGATATATTTTTAATATAATTTTAATTTGTTCCTGGTATTCAATTTAATTAAACAGTATTATTGTATGGTGTATAATTGATATTGTATTGAAATCTACGACTTTCGACGTTATACTAATCCAATTTTTCAATTCTCGTTACATCGAGCAAACATAACCACATTTACGAATTCACATTTTCGTCTTTAATTTCACATAATTGATAAGAACATAATTGAACCAAATGATAAGGCAAAGGTCAAGAACACACAAAAGATGACGACCAATCTTTGAAAACCTAGAGGAAGACACGTCCAGACTCCTTCATGGCTTCAAAGTTCATACTCTATATATATGCATCAAATGCCGCAATTTTTATGATCAAAACGTAACACTTTTTGCATTTGGTAAACATACATAAAAACTCCTCCATCTTTTTCATATACGTAGGCAAGTTTCGGTACTCAGTTTGAGTTGGTTTCTTCTCGACTAAAATACTCAATCAATCCGTTCGAGTTTAATTACTCAGTTCTGAACAATTTTCCTTTTTGAGTAAGATACTGATCAAACCATTGAGTACTCGGTTTTTAGACGGAGTTCTTGAGGGATATACATTACTCGATGGAAATATCAAGCAATAGCCAAGTGATTGATTTCATTGTCAATAAAGGGCAGCCAATTCTTGTTCCTCCAGCCGAGAAAACCCCGACAGGCCTATATTTCCTTTGCAACTTGGATCAAAACATTGCTGTCACGATGCGAACAGTTTACGGCTTCAAATCCGAAGAGGAAGGCAATGAAAATGCTGTACAAATAATCGAGGACGCCCTGTCTAGAGTTCTTGTGCATTTCTACCCGCTTGCAGGGCGGCTGACGATCAGTCCGGATAAGAAACTTGCGGTGGATTGCACGGCCGAAGGGGCAGTGTTTGTGGCTGCCGAAGCGGATTGTAAACTTGAAGATTTAGGTGATATTACGAAGCCTGATAATGGGATGCTTTGGCAACTTGTTTATGATATTCCTGGTGCTGAAAATATACTGGAAATTCCTCCCATGGTGGCTCAAGTAAGTTGCTTTCTTTAAAATTCCTCCCGAATCACGCGGTTGTCTACATAACTCTCTCTACTTTAGGACAGAGGCGAACCTAGAGGGAACAGAGATTGGCAACCGCCCCCGGCAACATTTTTAAATTCTATGTAGAAATTTTGAATTTTTATAACATAATACATACTTTTGCCCCTTAACCTATTTTTGTCACCGCTTAAAATCCTGACTCCACCACTGCTTTGGGCCATTCATTTAGTCCCCGTTTGGTAGATATTAAAATTAGATTTTTAGTAGATTTTGATAGAAGTTAATAAAACGTGTGGTAAAAATTTGCAGGTCACATAAAATGTATAATTAAAATTAATTATTAACTCTAACTTGAAATTTTAATTCAAACCAGGGGCATAGTATGGAGTGGGTTCTCAAATGGTTTCATTTCATTAGTATAGCGTACCAGGGTCCCCTTTATTTTTCTTTGATCTCATCCTTATTGCCATATGATTTTTTCAGGTAACGAAGTTCAAATGCGGAGGTTTTGTTATAGGGATGTGCATGAACCATTGTATGCTTGATGGAATTGGTGCAATGGATTTTTTAAATTCTTGGGGTGAAACTGCTAGGAATTTGCCTGTTAAAGTCCTTCCATTTCTTGACAGAACTATTCTCAGAGCAAGAAATCCACCCCAGATTGAATTCCCCCACCATGAATTTTCTGATATTCAAGATATATCAAACACTTCTCAACTTTACAAACAAGAAATCATTTGCAAATCCTTTCATTTTGACCCCGAAAAGCTTGAGAATCTCAGAAAGAAAGCCTTGGAGGATGGAAATCTTCATAAATGCACCAGATTTGAAGCTCTTACTGCTTTTGTTTGGAAATCTCGTAGTCAGGCATTAAAACTGAAGCCTGATCAACAGATGAAACTCCTTTTCGCAGTTGATGGCCGGTCGAGATTTGATCCACCTCTCCCAGAGGGATTCTTTGGCAATGGAATTGTGTTATCATATTCAATCTGTAGTGCAGGTGATCTAGTGAAAAATCCTCTTTCATTTGCAGTGAAACAAGTCTCTGATGCCGTTAAAATGGTCACAGGTAATCTTGACTCTTACATACAACATTTAGGGCCAAAACTTTTGCTTCCTGTGAAAGAGCTTTTCGAGAAAGTTATTTTAATTTTTATTTGAAAACTAATTTTTAAAAGCACTTTCTATTTCAAAGATGATTCTAGAGGAAGTCAAATTAGATCAGGAAGCCGTTCTAACTATCAGAAATACTTTTATAAAATTAGTCAAATAGGTCTAAAAACAGCTTCATTTTAACTTTTCAAAAATCATGTCAAACTAACCCTTAATTTTCTTTACCGTTGACAGTCTAGAACTTGGCTACTATCTTTCTAGTTCTTAATACTGGATTTCTAGGGTAAAAGCCATAGTTAGTCTGTCTACTTATACCGAAGTTTCATTTCATTCATTTAACTCAAGTTCTAAAGTCTTCATATCTAAGTAATTTCTGTTGTTCGAATTGAAACAAATTATAATTCTTAATTTTCTTGCAGACCGTTACATGAGGTCTGCCATAGACTATTTTGAGGTAACTCGAGCCAGGCCATCTATGTCCGGAACCCTACTGATTACAACCTGGTCCGAGCTATCTTTCCATACTATTGATTTTGGTTGGGGAGAACCTGTTGTGTCAGGGCCTCTGGGCTTGCCTGATAAGGAAGTTATTGTGTTCGCATCTCATGGAAAAGAAAGGAAAGGTGGCATTAATGTGATTGTGGGATTACCAGCATCTGCCATGAAGACCTTCCAAGAAATCTTGCTTGCATCAAGTGCCGGGTAAAGATTAAATACGGCACATCAGACGTGCCATAAAAGTTTGTTGTGTACCATTATGGGAGAATACTATATAGAATAATAAAAAGTAATTTAATTTCTTTTTTAATATTATTAAAAGAGTTATCGATGGATTGTCATATTGTAAATGTCAAAATGGTATGGATTCAATGCTGCATGTATTGCTAGTAAATTTAATGTACGTTGCGATTTATATTTGATCATGGAAAATTATTTATTAAGCCCTTGTTTGATCCTCATTATTTTTAAAATACATTTTTCCCTCTTTTCTTTCCAACCATATATTTTTCAAGAAAATAATATTATACGCAAATTAAAAAATTTCCTTAATTTTTAACTACACATTATGAGGGTGTTTGGTGGGATTAAAATTAGATTTTTGGTGGATTGTGATGAAAGTTTTTAAAATGTGTAATTAAAAATATGTGGGGTTCGTAAAAGATGTTAATATTAATTGTTTGATTTTGACTTAAATTAAAAACAAATTTTAATCCGACCCAAACATGCCATATCTATCAATCTATTATTTCAAAATGTATTCTTAGAAAAAAAATAGGACTCAATCAGTTAGGTAATAATTTGCTTAAATTATGACATCATTAATTATCTACTCTTCGCCCTAACACTATAATATTCAACTACTCATCATAATTGACATAAAGTGTCTAATTTATGACATCATTAATTGATATAACCTTTTCATGGACCCTAAAAGATTTTCAAGAAATATCATCTCGGGTCCTTGTTATTGTACCCTGAACAAACCCTGTGCTCTTTATTGCTTTGTGTCTGGCAGGGCCAATCCCAGCTATAAAGATTAAAGATCAAGCTTACTTATGAGTAAATAAGTACATTTTTAAATAAGAAAATTTTCATTAGTAAGTTACTTATTTAAATAAGAATTTTAATTTAATGATTTATATTTTAGATTAATGATAGTGTTCATTTTCAATGGACATAGTGAATTATATTGGATCAATTGTACAGGTTCACAAAAGTGATATATGTTAAGATTATTTGCACATGTGCAAATAGTGATATATGTGAAAGCTTTAATTATGAGGTGATTGAAATATTTTTTTAGGCTAATCATTGGGGAAGTGTTTTTTGTTTTTGTTTTTTTTTTGTTCAGTAAGGAGGTTTAAAAAACTAAGTCAAAGGAAATGCATCACATAAATGAGATTAAGCACTCGTTTGATTTAGATGACAATTATATTTTAGTTTATTTTAATAAAAATTGATAATATATATGGTTTAAAAATTGTGGGTCTCGTTAAATATGTGGTAAAAATTAGTTGTTGAATTTAACATAAATTTAAATTTAAATTTTTAGCTTAATGAAACAGAGGCTCAATTTCACTATTATTTTGTGTCATTTATGACATCATAATTATCAACAAATATTTTCTTCCCCAACAATATCCCTATGCCCTCCTAATTATTAAGAGTAATACTATTTAGTACAACTCGTATTAATTGTTAAATCATCAATCTCAATGGCACTAATGAGATATTAAATGAGAAATATAATTATATGTATGTGTTTTGCTATATATAAATCAGGGTTCACGTTATGTTCAAGTGACATTTCATCATTTACTAGCCACTTAGACATTGTGTACACCAAAGTGTAATGATGTATACGTAGAATAATTCTTTAGTTATACTTTTTATTGAATCAATCACATCACGTCGCTTAAATTAGTGTTATAGCACCAATAATAATAGGTAACATTTTTTGGAAAATGTAGATTTTTCTTGCTTGTACAGAAAAACAGAAAATGAACAGATATTCACATGGTGGGTGGGCCCCATGTGAATTAAATATTGCAAAAAATGAGCCCCACCTATTTGTGTGTTGGGAAAAGCTACTTGAGCAATTCCCTTGTCCTTGTGTGTTTTCTGTGGATTTTTTTTACTCTGTACACGTAGGCTGGCTAAAAGATTTAAAGGCCAAGTGTTACAAGCTGAGATGCAATAAGCACAACTATCAAAATCGAAGACGCTCAACGAATTTCGGAACTTGAGGAGTAATATATGTGCGTGCGTGCGTGGCATTCAGAAACATCACAAGAAGAAGCAAAAAAAAAATTGGATTCTTGCCATAATTGGAAAACTGTAGGCATCAAGGTACGGGACCGAGATTATATACTATATCGTTGTAGAAATGGAATGGAAGGGAGGCAAGATAGCATGATTGACTAGTTGCAGGTCATTTGGATCATGGACCACAACCACTTGGGTAGCGACAGCTAAACATCATTTGGACATTCTGAGACTATATGGGCTTAGGTGGGGAGTGATTCTCCATTGTGTAATTTGTCCAATTTACAATTCGGGGTTGACTTTGGTCGTAAACGATTCGAAGTTGGTATCTAAACTGGCTATCAAACTGAACTTTCTTCGAGATTTTAGTAAATCGAGATTTAATTTATGGAGCTTAAATCTAACGGTTTTGGTCACTCCCATGGCTCCAGTCGAAGAATGAGTATAAATTACGGAAAATTTCGTATTTGCATCATTACAAAAAATAAAAATAAAAAAAAATCATAATTTACTATGTTACATTGTTAAAACCAAAAATAATGGATGACATATGAATTATGTTTACATATACTTCATTCTAAAAATAGACCACTCGCCACATTATTTAACCGACCCCTTTTAAATTCAGCCTATTTCACGATCTCTATTAATGCTATTTCCTAAATTGAATAAACAATTAAAAAACTGATGATGGCAAAAAAAATAATCAATTTTTAAACGGATTCCTGATTGCATATGCAGACACATACACGTACACCATTACTAAATAAATTAAATTTACAAAGAATATCGAGGCACAATTATATTGAAGTAAGAATGCGGATTTTCATACACAAATTTATGGTGTCTTCATTACGATTTTTAGGGATTTTGTGATTAATTTGATAGACGTGTTTGTTGGAGTAAAATTAACTAAATAATGAATAACCTGTATGACTTGATTAGTTTTCCACATTTCTATTTTATTATATAAAAAGAAGTATTTATGGTTAAAAAAAAGTTGCATAGTATATTCTAAATATTTATTAATAAAAATTCGTGTGGCATAATGTCCTCTATAAATTACATAAGTTATAATTTGACGGACTAAATAGAGAATATATTTCACTTTGAGTACTGAAGCGAAATATTGGGCAACACAAGGGCAACCATTTGTCCATGAATAGCCCAATTAGGGTGTTTTTACAAGAAATTGAGGGGAATATTGGGGACTAGGGTTTGGGTATACACTCTTCAAATTTGTTGTTCTCCTAATCTTTGAGTTATTTCGTGTTGTTCTGGAACGTACCACCCATTTTAGTTAAGATTTTCGATGAGAACATCGGGGAAGATTTGGTGTGAAGCAAAGAGGCTTTAACCTTGGAAAGATTGAAAGCGCACTCCATAACACCGTGTTCTTTGTTTACTTCTTGGTTTAAATAAGTTGTAAGTAATATTGTTAGAAAATCCAAGTGCAATTTTGTTTTTACTTGCTCATGTCTCAAAAAATTGATTTATAGTGGCATTTTATAAGCAAATCCCAACATATACGATAGTTGGAAATGATAACATAATTGTTAAATCTGCAACATTTCACGTTGATTTATTATGTCTATAATTGATTTATAATTTCAAGAATTAAATGATCCATATACAAACTTTCAAAGTATGAAACATAGTAGAGAACAATTGTGACATAGGAGAATACAACATCTTTAATATTTTTGTTATGGCCTCGTTTCCATAATTATATTCGTAGTAAATTGCATCTCCACTAAAAAACATTCGCAGGTCTGTTACTTATTTTATCATTGATAATTTATCAGTGATAGCTTGTATATGTATTCAACATCGTAGAGCAATCGGTTGAGGTAAGTAATTTGTGCTCTCGACCTCCATGTATGGTACACCGAACTACATAAATCAATATCCCAAATGTCGATTGCTATTGCACAATGTTTCTTTATTGGCACACACCACAATTACACGCGTGTATGTATTGATTAGTGAGGCACTATACATGTATTGAAAGAATCGGTGTATAAACCTTTACTACATATGATAATCATACGATGTGACATTGAATGATAAGAACAAGAAAGATGATCTCATGTTCATATATTTAATTGGAAGTAATATTATTTGTCCTCCATGAACAATAAGAACCAATAAGACGTGTCTCATATTTATAAATTTAATTGATATTGTCATTTCACCGTATGTCACATGTTGATCCCAATGGGACAAATAACATTTTTTTTAATTGATTCTACCATTTCACTACATATCACCTACTACATAGACCAGTGATCATTAGATGCCTCTATTAGAGATAAATAACATTATTCGTGTATAAATTGCCACCGCGTGTCTTTTCATGTTGAATTGATGCAAACTATAGACAACGTGAACTCATACGAATTATATATATATTGAATTTATATAAACTATTTCTCATGGTGATATCTAAAACACCATCATGCCAAGATTGTTATTAAGAATAAATGTTATCCTTTATTTTAATGATGTTAAATCAATTATTAAAAGAGATATCAAAACTATTTTTTCTTAATTTTTACACAAAAGAACAATTCAATAACCTATTGACCAAAAAGCCATGGCATGATATTGAACTATTTCTCTCTTTTTTTAACCCATTCTTTATTGACTTTTTAAAACTCAGGACAGTGAATAGCTCATGCCGACTAACTTTAACTCTTACCCTTTTTTTTTTACTATTATTCGTACTATATTATTCTACTTTTATTTGTGGGGAAATCTATATTAATTTATTTTTCTTTTCAATTTAGTCCTATTTGATGATTATTATTTGGTCAAAACAATAACTTAAATAGTGATTTTTAGGAGGATGTGTGATTAAAAAGTATAATAAAGTGTTGAGTTTACGTGTGATTAAAAATAAGTATGTAAAAAATGGAATTTTCAAATAATTGTTTGTGAGGCTGGCTGTTCTCTTTGTGTTTCAATTTTGTGTTTTGAGTTTTGAATTCATTTTGAGTTTTGTGTTTTGAGTGTCCATTTTGATATTGTTGAAAATGTGTTCTCTTTGACATTTTGAAAAATTGTTTTGAAAACACAAAAAAAAGTTTTGAAAATTTTGATTTGATTATAACTGAAAACACTCAAAACGACAAATTTATCGTTTTGTGTTTTCTTTACAAAATTTTCACTTGTTTTCAAAAATAAGTTTTGAAAATTTTGATTTGATTATAACTGAAAACACTCAAAACGACAAATTTATCGTTTTGTGTTTTCTTTACAAAATTTTAACTTGTTTTCAAAAACGCGTTTTCGAAAATGGGAAAGAGAACGCGTTTTAGCTGTTTTGGAAAATCGAAAATAGAAAACGACTTGAAAATGGTAAAGAGAACAGGGTCTTAATGTTTCCGGCTGAAATTGGAGAAGATTGTAAAAGATGAAACTGGAGGGGACTCAGCCAACTCCAACCGCCTAACGAGTTTTACTTTTCCTTTACTCTCTTTTTTTTTTTTTTTTTCCTCAGAGAAAATTTATCTTCAAATTAACGTTTTCAGTTGAAATTGGAGAGAAACGTGTAAACTGAAACCGGCGAGGAGCTTGGCAACCCGACCGCTCGTGAATCTTCCATATTTATACCATAAACACTATTTCTAAGTTAAAGAGGTTCCTTTTGATCACTTATTTTTAATAACTCTTTTCTTCTACGGGCCCTTAGTTTATCGCTAACCAATGGCGAGAACTGAGAACGAAATCCAAGTTAAACAGGAAATTATCGAGCTGAGTCGCAGGATGAAGCCGAAGACGAACGATTCCCAGACGCCGGCCTGCATTATCAACTTGACAAGCTCGGATTCCGAATCGGAATCAGAGTCCGATTCGGATGCTTTGTCCGACAATGATGTTGACGGAATTGTTAACAAAAGGCCTCGGGAGTCTAGCGGAGAAATTTATGGAAACAAGAAGAATAAGAAGAAGAAGAGAGCGGAGGATTTAAGTTTTGTGTTGCCGGTGGGGTTTCTTGACCCTTTACCGGGTAAAGAACCGGTATCGAGAGATTCAGAGGCTGTGTTGACGTTGCCTGCGCCGCCGCAAAGAAATGCTGTGATTGTGAGCGGTTGTAAGCAGTTCTGGAAGGCGGGGAACTATGATGGAGCGCCTTCCGGCGACTGGGAGTCGGCCACTGGTAAAATTTTGAATTGCATGTCTGCTTTTTTAGATGATAATGCTGGAGAGAAGATAGGTTACAAGAAACTTTCAAAATGACTAAAGTTCGTGTCATTTAAAACTGAAGCTCTTGGAAAACTCCAGAGAAAGATTCGGAAACTCAAAATGAAGTTTTCGTAGATTTTATTAGTTCTTCTCAGATTCGATGTCATTAAAGGAAATTTTGAGAAATTTTGACCAAAATAGTTGAAAATTTGGATCAGAAATTGCATTTCGGGTTTATATAATTGCAGGTTTCGACTTAAAAGTAATTGCAGTTTTCGGTCCATTTTCTTGTGCAACATATTATGGAAGTATAATTTTAGAAGCATGAGCTTTATGTTCCGAGGGTGTTGATGGTAAAAGATTTCTTCATTAGCTGTTGAAGTATCTCTGCTGTGCTTTTATTGCACCTTCTTGTACTTAATAAAATTATAGTTAGTAATAAAGAGTAATTCCTGATATAAAATTCTTATGCAGGTGGCATGGATCATGTTCGAGTTCATCCAAAATTTCTACATTCTAATGCAACCAGTCATAAGTGGGTTCTTGGAGGTATAGGAGACGAACATATTCATAAACTGGGGATGCATTGTATCACGTTGTATTTTGATTTTCTAGGGAGTAGCAACAGTATTGATATGTATTGTGTCCCTTACGTTCGTAAATTTTTTTTCTGCAGCGTTTGCGGAGCTTTTAGACAATTCATTGGACGAGGCATGCTATAGACCTTCTTCGATGATCAGTAACATGAGCCATGTTTGGTTTCTTTAGATTTCTGAAGTAATTGTTACTTTTCATTTTTGGAATGTCAGGTCTGCAATGGAGCAACGTACGCGAACATTGATATGGTTAAAAGCAAGAAAGATGGCAGCAAAATGTTGCTGATTGAAGGTATTCGCATTTATTGAAATAAAAGATGAATAGGGTTTTATTTAGTTTAATAAAAAGATGATTTGAGTTGCTGGCCCATTTTATAGAAAGAGGGATACTAAACACCTTCTCCATCTCGATAAGCACATGTGTATAGATTAGTAAATGAGGCTCAAATAGAAATGGGGAAGGCGTCGCTACTAACTATTCATCCAGGGATCTAGGAGATTTTTCTTAAGATGAGAACGGTGTGTATTATCATGAACTGCCACGTGTGCGCTGTGTCCTTCTGGGAGTGACGTGCATTGCATCTACCCACAGCCCCGGCAGCATGGTCTGGTCCCCTGCCAACTCTGCGTAGGCTACAAATGTGCTGTGGCTAACTGCTGGTTGCCCTGGTGGTGTTTGAATATTAGGCCTAAGCGCATTGGCTATGGCCTGTGTTGGCTCGGGATCAGCAGATATGTTATGCGTCCTGTTGTCCCATAAAACATATCATTGATAGTGTACATTCTCTATTCCTATGTATTACTGCATGCTATAGAAAATTGGTGTTTAATGTATGACTATTGACCCCATATTTAATATTACTTATTAGCTTAAGTGCTCCTCTCTTTCGATTTTTTATCTCTAATCACTCTTTTATCTTTTTTTGTATTTGTTTTATTTTTTATGAGGGCTTTTTGTTGATAAACTTGCTTTGGTCACGAACTGTTTCCTGTAACTTTTCCATAGATAATGGTGGTGGGATGGATCCGGATAAAATGCGGCAATGCATGTCTCTAGGGTACTCCGTGAAAAGTAATATGGTAGATACTATTGGACAATGTAAGTAACTCCAGTTCTTTCAATCAACTAGTAGAAGAGCGAGTTGGTCTTGCTAATATGTTTATGGTAATAATAGCTGCCTTCTATTGTACCTTTTAGTTTGCCTATTGATTTATCTGGTGCTCTTTGTACCAGATGGAAATGGCTTTAAAACGAGTACCATGAGGCTTGGAGCTGATGTCATTGTCTTCTCACGATGTTTTGGGGGAGGAGGGAAAAGGTTTATATTCTTTACTCTTATTTGAAAATTTTGTCCAATATTATTTGACGTGACATGCAGTTGAATGTTTGGGGGTAGTTTAGTAGTAAAGAAGATTATTTAAAGATCCAAATATAGAGATGATGAATGACCCTGGTGATATAATTCATCTTCAACGAACTGTTTACTGCAATTTGGCCAAACTTGTATCAATTTCTTAAATTTGATTTTAGGCCCACGCAAAGCATTGGATTATTGTCATACACATTTTTGAGAAGCACAGGAAAAGAAGATATTTTGGTTCCCATGGTGAGTAGTTAACTCCAATAATTTGTAAGAGCGATTGTTGCTATCTTGAAATATCTACTTTTCATTTTTGCCTTGAATTGCTCATTAAATGGCTGATTTCTATGATTTATTAAGAAGTTTGATTGTATACAACTATGAATATTGTTTCATAGTGCATACCTTAAACAATAGTTATAAAAAGATAAAACACAAAAAACAATAGTTATAAAACACAAAAAAAAAATCTGGACAGAGGACTTTGGTTATTCAAGAGTTATAATGTATGTCCAAGAGTTGCAAAATCATTTTATTGAAGGTTTTCGGAATTCTTGGAATGAAAACCGATTGCCTTGGACTGGTCTGGAATAAATGCATTATAGTAAAAAATGTTCTCACAGATTTAAGAGCAGCAGAAACCAAAGAAAGTATGTGAATTGCACATTGGTTGGTTTTGTTTCTGTTTTACATTTATAGCAGAGCTCTAGTGTTATCTTTAAATACATGCTTAAAGTGTTTGTGGTTTCCTTAGTTATGCACTTAACTAGAGGCTTTTTCTAAGGGTTATGTGCATGTTTTTGAAATAACATTGGACATATAGGTTTACTCTAAATCAACGGGGTTAAAATATCGATTGAAGTTACTTAGGAAAGGCACAGCGCACCATTTATTTTAGAAGTGAATTTTTCATTGAGCAAAGCTATGAATAGTTAGTCTGGGCTCTAAAATAGCACCCTGTTATGTCTTGTAAGGGTCCTTTTTGACTTTTGTTTATGTGATACCACGCGCTATTAGTTAAACGCGTACATTTCCGGGGCATCTTTATTAGTGTAATATTTAATTTTCAGATAATGTTTGCTCAGCTTGTTTAGCTCCCGTTTGATAAAGATTCTTTAAAAACCATTTTTTGCTAAACTCATTTTCAACCACATATTCTCCTAAAAAAATCACTTTTTACAAAATTTATTCTGAAAAAATCGCAGCATCAAAGAGGATCAAAATGTTGGAAGTCCGTGTTTGTACGATACCTATAAAACTAAAGGCATGTTTGATTCCCATTAATTTATTTTATGGTTTGCTATAAGATTATTTTAAACCACACATTCACACAATAAAATATTCTATACGTTCTCCCAAAACTCTTCCCTACTTTTTAACCACACATTCTCTTAAAAATATTATTCAAAACTCTTTTTTTTTCCAATTAATGGGAATCAAACAGGCACTAAGTTTTTTTTTCTGTTCTTTACATTTTTCAGCAATTTTTGTACTATGCTTGCTAGTTTTTAATTATTGCTATCTTATTTATGCTTCTGTGCTTGTTGATTTTTCTTAATGATCATAAGCTTGATTATGAAAGAAGAGGACAAGAATGGCATAAGATAGTTCGATCTTCTGCGGGTGACTGGAATATAAATGTTGAAACAATAGTCCAATGGTCTCCATTTTCAAGCGAAGCAGATCTTATTCGGCAGGTGATTTTTCTTTATTGGTATTGTTCCCATTGTTTTCAAGTAGTTCAACTGTAGACTGCTCAGAGCCCTGTATCATTTGAACAATAAAATGGATAACCTGCTGTCACAACAAATTCTGAGTAAATACTTTTGTATTTTTAGGGAAGATAGAAGCTTCTTAGATCAATCTTTTATTTAACATTAAATATTGAGATGCTGGGAAAATCAGCTGTAATGCTGTTCAATATTACATTCTCTAGATGATTTGCCTACAAACTATTTGATGCAGCAAGGAAATGTAGTTCCTGTTTTAACTTGTTATTACGTGTTACACGTGCTTAAGTCCATCCTTTATATACAAATAGGGAGGAGAGAATAGAAGATTGGGACATCAGTATGTGTATTTCACAGTAAACATAGTTTAGATTGGAGCTAAGATTATGCTCATATAACGCAAACAGTTATGTAACTCTTGAGATTTTCAAAAGTTGGGGTGGTGTGGGGAGCCACAATTATGTTATGTTTTGCATCACTTCTCGTTGTCGTTGCAAAATTTTATATTTGCAGCCTTACTTGGCTCTATTTTCAGATTGAATGGCTTGTTAGACAGTTGTTTTTGTAGTAGTATTTGCACCAGTAAATATTTTTAGGGAGAAACATTTACATAACAATACATTTCACGCACGATACTGACTTTAGGAAATTTTGGATTTAAGACATTGATAGATCAAATTGTAGATTTAAAGTTTCCTTTTGTCTATAAAAGTTCAGCATAGAAAGAAAAACAAAACTAAAAAAACTATTTGTTAAATAACTCCTGTACCTGTGTGTTCCAAAAAAACTTTGCAGCCTCGTAGGATATTCATTTTGAGATGGATTATGAAGTAGTTAATGTTATATGCTAAAATGCTAAATGTATGTGTAATTGAATTATAAAATGTTTGCTCATGTGGATAATAGAACAAAAGCTTAATTAGACCATCTTGCAGGCCTTATAACTATCTGTGATGCGAACTTTGCTTCACCAGCCATTTTGAGTAGTTTCAAGCTAGGCTTATCTTTCTTAAGATTGAATTGTCTTGTCAACTTCAAATAGCTTTAGAGTCTATCTGGTACATATTTTACATCCATGCAAAATAGGTGAACGTGGTTAACTTGGTTTTACCTTTTGGTTTGTGGGGGATGGGAGGTGACTTGTGAAATCTCTATCAACAAGAAATTATTGGTTACTAAGAAAATGAATATCGAGATTAGACGTTCAAGTGATAAATGCAAGATTGATGGGAAGTCATACTCTCTTGTCTTATTTGAATAAATTTGATTATTCTATTGGGGTTACGGAAGAAGACATTCTGACAGAATCTACATCTGACCTCCGTCTATTTCAGGCCCCTGCTTATGGCTTCACTTGTACATGTTGCATTTGCTGATGTTTACCTATTCGCTATTTTTTTCTATGATCGTCCTCACTTGATTGGCCCTTGTTTGCATGTTTGCAACATAAATTCTAACTTTGCCCTTTTCTTTGTAGTTTAATCAGATGAAGGATCACGGTACACGGATAATTGTGTATAATCTATGGGAGGATGACCAGGGTCTATTGGAACTTGATTTTGACACCGATCCACATGTACACCTATCTGCTTGCTATTTGTGGATATTCCTCATTTTTCATCTGATACTTGTTTCGGAAATGATCCTTCCATTTGTTATGGTTTTGTTTTCCTGCAGGATATCCAAATCCGAGGCGTCAACAGAGATGAGAAGAACATAAAAATGGCACAGCTATATCCCAACTCCAGGCACTTTCTTACATATCGGCATTCATTAAGGGTGAGTGGCTGCTGTTATCATGTTAGTATTTTTTCACTGTTACCCTTGTGACTTTTGGAGCTTTAGAGGCAGGGATGCTTAGAAATTTCTGGCTTTGGCCGTAATGCTAGTACATCTGTCTGTTTTCTCCTCTTTTTTTTTTTTTGGCCTTTTCTCAACTTTGTGTTAAATAAATTGCATCTTCAAATTGCAGAGCTATGCATCTATTCTCTACCTCAGAATTCCTCCTAGCTTTCGAATTATTCTCCGCGGGAAAGATGTTGAACACCATAATATAGTGAATGACATGATGATGTCCCAGGAGATTACTTATCGTCCACAGCCTGGAACTGACGGGGTCCCCAAAGATGCTAACGTAATTTTTGTCATAATGATATTTGGTTGAGAGTCATTTTCTCATAGCTAACGTGCAAATCTGGTGACTATATTTTTTTTCATTGTTGTTAGATGGTTGCTTCTGTCACTATTGGGTTTGTAAAGGATGCAAAAGCGCATATTGATGTTCAAGGTTTTAATGTTTATCACAAAAATCGACTCATTAAGGTTTGTCTTCTGTTTCCTTGTAGTCTTTGCTATATATGAAATGTTAAATGCTCGCCATATATCGACTAAATTAAGGCCTGGCTTCTGTTCCTTTGCGTTGTGATCTGATTACATTTGTCAATATTAGTAGTTACACATAGTGTTACTACGCCCCCGTTTGGTTTAGCTAAAAATTAGATTTTTAGTAGATTTTGATAGAAGATGATGAAATGTGTTGTTGAAAAGTTGATAAAAAACTGTGGGTCCCATGAAATATGTGTTTGAAAATGTGTGTTAGAAAATGGGGGCCAAACTGGGGCTATGTATCTTTTGTATTTTCTGAGATTTGTCAACTTAGGTCATGCTTTTCACAATTAGCATTTAGTTTTTCTCATACTGGTTGTATATGTGGAACTTGTGGAGTCAATTCATGGCCGGTGAGATTTAATACATACCTGTAATCAAGTTTTTCAATTTCTCCAGCCATTTTGGAGACTTTGGCATGCTCCTGGTAGTGATGGTCGTGGAGTTATAGGTAGTCTTCTGTCCTGTTTACCTCCATAAATTTCATTATGTTTAGTTGCATAATGTTGTACATCTTCCTATCAGGTGTGCTAGAAGCAAATTTTGTTGAACCAGCACATGATAAGCAAGGGTTTGAGCGTACTACAGTTCTTGCTAGACTGGAGGCACGATTGATACAGATGCAAAAGACATATTGGTTTGTTTCTAGTGTGCTGCAGACATTTGATTTCCTCCTATTGTCTCAATTTCTTAACTTTTCTAGGTATTTAATACTTAAAATTTTTGTATTGCTTTAGGTCGTCAAATTGTCACCACATTGGCTATTCTCGACGACGAAATAAGAAAGCTTATGAAAGAGGTATGAAACGGAGTCGGGGTCTTCCCTTCACAATCCCACACTGAGAAAACATAAAAAGAACAGGGAAAATTTTCACTAAGGCGTACACCCTGATAAATCACAACCCAAAAGTTCCACTTACAAGTTCTCCTATGATTAGGACATTTTGATTCATTCCTTGGAATATGATATGTGATTTTCTTGTGTAGAGAGCTCTCCTGATTCTTATTCCCCAACTCGTCAATCAAAAAAGAATGTTACTTCTTCAAGTAGCAAGATACCTATCAAGTACATGTATGGAAAGGAAGACATGAAGAAAAAAGCATCTGGAAAGCGACCAAGTTCTTCCGGATCATCATCTTCTGGTGAGGATGTCAGTTACAAAGATGTGCAAACTAACATTTACAGGAATCGAGTCAATGGCTTATCCTCTAGGAAATTATCTGGAAAAGATGGATCTCCAATGCCCTCTGGCTTGAAATACAGTGAAGCTTCAGGAAATAATTTGCCGGACCAAACAGCCAGAAATTTAAGGTCCCAGGTAGCTTCTCATTATTGTATTCCTTCTACTCAAGCATTGCTAGAAAATTCTAACTGGCGCATGCCTTTTTATAATTGCAAGGTAATGATTGTGGCATCTGTGAATCTGGAGGTCATTTTGATGCTCGCACAATTTCTGAAAATATTTGTAGATTACCTTGATACTTCTCCCCATCTCTCTGCTGAGTAGGGTTTGCTTTATGTCTGAATATAAACATTCCAATTTGGTAGTTGATTTACAAAATATACTAAGTCAAAGTTATGGTGAACCAGGTCAGGTAACAGCTCATTTTTGTGTGCTTCAAGACAAAAGTGTCCACGACTGTGTGTGAATCACTAATTAATAATAAGTAGAAACCACCACGTGCAAAGATGAAGTGCTTGTGAATCTGTGACGTTTAGGATTTGAAGTGACATACTTCGTTTTGGTGCAGTAGAGGCTGCTGATCTAGAAAATCTTGGAATTAGAAAAACCCGATGTTAAAAGTGAAAGAGGAAATCCTCATACCAATTTGCCCCCCAATCCTTCTTGATCCATTGTTCATCATAAAAAAACCCACTGTTAAGAGTGAAAGAGACTACCTCATACCAAGGAAAAAACAATTTGCCTCAACCCATTTTGATACCAGTCCTTCTTGAACCATTGTTTTTCGTACATCAGAAACAAGTAGCATAGAATGGTATAACGATTGTTTTCCACAAACTTGTGTCAAAACCTTTGACATGGATTATTTGATAATGGTAATTTTATCCTAGTATTTGAGAGTTACCATTATGTTTGTTGTTATAGATGCTGTCAATGCAGTATTCATGCGGTTGATATATGTATTCTGCGTGCCTTTGTAATCACTAGAATAAGTGATGGTCATTGGGCAATGAGCACCCTTTTTGAGACTTTTGCAGTTCGTTGTCCTTGAATTGAAAATGAAGGCTACTTTAATGGCTAAATTATCCAGAAAATATAAGATCTGAAAAATTTAACGAAAATGATTGCGTATCGAAAATTTCTGTATTTTTGGATGTAATTTGTTTGTCCTGAAAAAGCAAGAGTAGGGGAGTGAGGTGCAAAGTAGTTACTAGCAAAGTTTAATAGTTGCAGGGAAGTTCCAGTAATATTTTATTATCTCGGCTTACAGGTAAATGTCCAGTAATGTTTTGTTGTTATCTTGGCTTCCCTCGTTCTACTTCTCATTGCCTTGTAACACACATACCTTCTCTCTTTAGTTAATTGTGTAGCATACATCCGTGAACTATAATTTTCAGATTGATTGCCAAAGTAGTCAAGACAGGAATGAAATTTTGAAATGAATTTTGAGTTTATTTTCATGCCATTCAATTTACAGGAAGATGGTTATGATGGAGAAGAGTTCTCTCTTCCAAAATCCAGTTCTGACACAATGGAACGGTTGAAAGAAGAAAATCGAGATCTGAGAGAAAGGTGCTTAGTCTGTTTTAATGGTGAATCTACCACATGCTCAGCTGACATTTATCACCTCAACAACTGATTCACTTTTTTCTGATTTCATAGACTACAACGGAAAGAGGAAGAGATTCTAGGTGACCTGCTGCATGATCTACAGAAAGAAAAGGATAAATGCAAATCACTTGAAGCTAAGGTTTATTATTATAGCACCCTTTTATCGTTGGTGACATGGTGTAATATTGGATTTTTCTTGCTTAAGAATTATATAAACGCTCTAGTAAATAGTTCTTTTCATTATTTTTGTTTTGGAGTTAATATAGAGATTGATGGTGTCTAGGAAAGAAGATGTGGTGAATTAGAAATTCTTGTCTCATGTTCTCGGACTTCAACATCTCCTGTGGGAAAAATGAAGGAATAGAAAAGTAGGATTTTTTTTTTGCTGGTTTCTTAGCAAGTAAAATACTGTTTTCATTTGATCAGCTGCACGAGGCAAATCGAAAAATTCAGGAACTGGTTAAAGAACAAGATAGTTTTATTGATATATTCTCAGAAGAAAGGGAGCGTCGAAATACCGAGGAAGAAAATTTGAGAAAGAAATTGAAGGTTTGTTTCCCTTTCCCATTTATGATTTTATTCTTACAAATTTTCAATGCAGAATCAGGCGTCTAAATTACCCAATGTTTTCTCTTTTTTATACAGGAGGCATCAAATACCATCCAAGAATTGCTTGACAAGGTGAGACCATTGGAGAAAAGGTCTTTAAATGGAAAACTAAAGCGTTGAGAAATAGTGATAGGATTCTGCGCGGTGCATTCCATTGTTAGAGCATCAGTGATTTCGAAACATGTGCGAACGCACTGGAGGCACATAATCTCTTCTGATCAAGTTGAGGAGCACCCTGGTTCTTTCTATTGCTTCTTTTGTTCATAGATGACGTGACGTTAGGTTAGTGTTCAGGGATGGCGATATTTTTCCCTCTTACATACTGCAATGTCTCAAATAATTTACTAATTTTGTGTAGCTTTAGCCAGATGTATTTAATATGAAGAATTTCCCTCCTTTCTGCGCTTCATTTGCTTGTTCTTTTGGAAGCTTTTTATGCATTTTCTAGAAGCTGGACGAAATTATCAGTATTTATATCTACTAGGTATATGTGTGTGTATTTGGAGATGTCCTTAAATACTTTCGTCTGGGTTTTACTTGCATGTTTGATAATGAATCGTGCGATTGGAGGACAGGTGTCGCTTGAATTAATTCTGAGTCGTTTGGTAGTGGCATTTTAGTCATGTTATTGCATTGACAACCGCCTGTTTATTTTTAAAGATAATAGAAAGTTTTTAAAACTCAACGCACTTATTTTGTTGCTCTTTATTTTATTTTTAAATATTTTTTGATTTCCCCTATTTTTGATTAATATATATTTCTTGATGTCAATGATCAATAAATTTAAATATATGCTCTAAATAATTCACGAAGTATAGCATTGAAATTTGTAATATATTTAATGCAATCATTGAAGTGCAAACAAAGTAATTTGAAGAATCAAATTTACTCGATTTTAACTACACTAATAATCATTGGGATATGGTAGGAAGTGGTTTGATTTGAAAATGTGTTAAAAATTCGTTCAAATTAAACATTTTACACCATGGTCGTTAAAACCACGATCTGGATTGATTCTGACTTACAGATCGTAGAATTTTATCTAAAAACAAAATTTATTCAAATGGTACACAAAATAATTCCAATTTTTAGATGAATTCGGTGTGAAATGTATGTTGTTAAATTTTTTTTATTAAATTTGTACTATTTTTGTGTCGTTTCAATGCAATATTTAGTATATAATCTTACGATTTACGATATGATCTATCAATTCGATTTGCAAGACGACTCCAACGATTCTATTAAATACAATCTTGACAACCAGTGTTTACACTCCTAGATTGCACCATATGTCATGACGATACGTAAGATCACATGATTATGTCATGTAAATCGAAAGCATTAAGATAGACACAATGCTTTGTTCCGTAGTTGAAAACATATTCACTTGACCATGTTTAGGATCAATAGATTAGATCTGCAGTGCTAACCGATTCAATTATAATCCATACGCAAACAATTGCAAACAGAAAATCAGATGCATATATAATTGATAATCCCATTTACAGATTCCCAAAAATGCTCCCATCAGCACATTAAAGCAAAATAAAGCAGATAATAGCAAAAATGAATCCTAGTTTCAACTTCTCTCTGCTTTTAAGTTGCTTTATCTCGAAGTATTAGTCCTCTATACATACGTTCTGTTAGAAGTATATCATCAGCATGAATTAGTAGTCGAGTGGCAGACTCCGTCAGCAACTGACGGACCAGACCGATAGGCGGTAAGGGAAGGTGTTGGCGTATTGAAATGAGAGGGTGCGGCCAATGGAAAGGGGTTTACCGTCATTAACTAGGCAATCATCAAAGCCGAGCCGCTTAAAGACACGAGGGTTGATCAGTCGAGCTGAGCTGAACCAACCGCAGTTCAAGTGTATCTCTGAAATGTCGCTCCCCGAAGTGCATACATTCATGATCTCCACAGTGTACGTTGGAATCCCATTTGGCAGTGATTCTGTGGCCCCCTGGCTTATCACTATATCGGATTTCGAACACTTGTCACCCCATATGCGTTCCGGCTTTACTCGCGTCTTTCCCTTCCCCTTTATCTTTTCATTTTCTTGATTCTTTTCCATTGCAGCTGAAAAGTTGAGCAAATACAAACAAGAAAATTGATTCAATATCATAATACTTCAAGAAAGTGTATACCACATCAATCTAATGTCAAAGTGCTTTAATTTTGATGGCCTAATTGTTGTAATTAATTGTTTGGTTTTTAATATATCCCACCCTTCCAATTGTTCCCCATTTTTAACAGTGCTAACTTAAAGTAGATAACTTGTGAAATGTAAACTGAAAAGTCCCAATCAAAGCACACGTGCATGTAATTGTCCTCGAAACCGAAAGAAATCAAGAACATGGGACTTCAAGACAATAGTAGGCACTAGGGCTACTTTTCTTTTTTCTTCAGGGGATTGTAGAGCATAGGGTGCATTTTACCAAGACACGTAGAGAAAAAGCTAGAGGGGCGTTGGGGGTGGTGCGCCACCAAAATGGACAGATTCGTACCTGACAACTGATACAAGAAAAAGGAGACACAAAGCTGTAGTGCACAGTACCCTGTGGCAGTCTCTCAGTGCGTCTCTGTGTGGCTGTTTCATAAATATATATATACATGCATGCATGCATGCATACATACATTAATGCTATTGTGCTATTATGCAGATGTGCAGTATATCCCCTGGCAATCTGAGACACACTCTTTTGGTCTCTTTGTTCATACATAATTCCAAAATCATCATAAATGCAGGAATTTGAACACTGTACGGACTGTGAATCTTCTGGTTAAATTGAAATGTAACCCAAAATTAATTAGATTGAATAAGTTAAAATGAAGTTGATTTACCATGATTCATAAGCTTGCGATGAGAAGCAGAAGTGTTTGCAGCTGATTCTATAGAGCCATCATCAAAATGCTGGGCTGAAGACAAACAATAGATCAAAAATATAAATTAGAAGGATAAGAACAGAAGTGGATGGATTGTTTAATGCAGGAAAAAAAAAAAGAATGATTAAATCGGCCAATAAAGTAACAAAACGAAAGGGGAATTAAAGAGAAAATAATATTCTGGGAGTCTTTTCTGGCTGAAAGAGAGGCCATTTGAACAAATCTGAACAAAGTGCAAACATCGCCAGTATGAACAATTCAATGGACACTGACCTGTATGAATTCCCATAACTATAAGCAGTATGACCCCAAAAAACGCTGTGAACGGAGCGATTCTTTGCTTATTTGTTGACGATTCAGAGTGACTCATCTCCCGGCAAATGAAACCTTAAAATTATTCCACCAGATTTATCACCAATAGAAGACGACGAAGCTTCGAGAAGACCGAGTTCAGTTGAGTTAACTCAGAACTAGCTACTAATATAGCCCTAGATCATCAAATCACTGCTAGAAAAGAACTGTAGAAAACTACTGATTTTAAATCCACTTGATATTCTTCTATCAATCTTTGACTGGAAGCGCAACGAAAAAAGCTCTGAAATGACTTGACAGCTATGAACTCTGCAACAACCATTAGCGCTTCATATCAATATTACTCTACAAATCATCAAAAAATTGAAATAAAATGCAAATATTAGCATACATCAGGATTCTCAAAGAGAGAAATGGGCAGGCATAGGGTAGGTTTTTGACTTTGAAAATCAAAAGAAGGATTCACGCATTAGGGTTTTGCATAGAAGAAGAATGTGAATTAAAACCTGGAATATCTAGACAAAATAATTTATCAATAAAGGAAATGTTTCCGGGAAAAGCAACCTCTGCCGAATTTTTCCTGAACACTTCCCATTTAATGCAACAACAGAAAAACAAAAATTCAAAAACTAATAGCAAATGCATTATTTATGATTATGTGTGTATTTATTAAAGCATATACATAATGGTAATGGAGACAAAAATGACAGAAAAAATCTGGAGAGGCAGAATAACAGCAGGGTGTAGTGTTCATTGATTCAGCAATTTGCATTTGAGACCTCTGTCTTTACCTTTGATTTTAGAGAGAGAAAACGATCAGTTCCAAGGCGCGTGCAACATATATATAGAGAGAGAGATGTATAATCGAATGAAGAATGAATGATTTTTCTCTGGGTTTTATGCCCTCTGGACAAAGAATTCCTAATTATTTGAAAAATAAAATTATTTCGAAATTTACTAATTATTTATAAACTTTTTAAGCTTGACCAAGTGTCCATTTTTTTTCCCAGTCAAATTAAATAACTTAAATCAGTAATTTTATTTTGAATTAGTGAATAATTTTATTTTGAATTAGTGAATTAGTGATTTAAATAACTTAAATCAGTAATAACATGGGTTTTATTAGTTGTTTTGGAATCATGCACCGAAAATTATTGAAAAAAAAATATAGTTAATTGCATATTGTACCAAATTCGAGGCACCAATCTAAGTTGTATAGCATAATCTAGCTTTACAATTAGACATACAAGGACCTCGATGATGATTTAACACCGTTTGTCGTCAATATGTTGCATGCAACTTAGTTTTGCCTTGAAAGAAAGACAGAGTAAATTACTTCCGAGTTTTAGAACGAATCCTAAATGTGCATATTAGTTTCGTGTGTATAAAGATGTATTGACCACACGCATATTTTGTACTTAGAGGAGCTATATACACACTTGTGGATATCGATGCAGATATCCATCCAAGAACTCGTTTATGTTGGAAAATTATTTAATTTGCCATGTGGGCCGACATGTGTAATTAATTGTGTATAAAGATTATCTTAAAGTTAAGCCCAAAATTAAAGTGATCTAATAAAAAATAAGTAATTGAGCTTTGAGCATCTAAATAAAGTGTGGGTCAGACTATATGTGTAGAGACCTGATCCATTAGAGCTTGTATTTGACAATAAACCAAATATATATGTAAACTATATATAGGATTATGATCCCCAGTTCAAATGTGAATTTTTTTCATTCTTTGTGGCATCCCATCAATACAAGAATAGAAAAGAAAACATATTAAAAATGAAGATTTATAAACCCACCATCAAGAATCAATAAGAAGATTTGGAGCAACTAAATTGAAAAACAAAATATCAGCATTCATTATTCAAGTTACAAATCAATGAATCAATGCACATTAAATTAAGTTTCTTGGTTATTTGACATGAAAATCTTGACAAATTTATAAAGTTTAAGTTTCATGAAAAATTTCAACAGTTTCAACCCGTGTGTTAAGAACTGGGTGAGAATAAGAATCAACCCAAATCCACCAAAGTTCAATAGCAGGAGAAGCTTCAAAGTCAGCATGTACCAATTATGGTCACGCAGCAACAGTTTTAACACTTACGTAAAGGAAACCAAACGAAAAAAAAATAGGAAAACTACAGACTTAACTGCAAAAAATTAATAAAAAATGCTAATTTCATAGTAAATAATAAAAAAAAAAAATAGGTGCCGTTTGAGACTTCAATAAAAAAAGAAAAAGAAAAAAAGGAAGTTCTGTCTCTAGTTGAAAAAAGGCGTAAAAATCAAATTCAAACATTGTTAACCAATGATGATTAAATTTAAATAAATAAACGCTTTTCTTCTCTAGCAATTTAAATTTTTCAAAAGAAATTGTTCACTATGATGTCAAAATAGGCAATGGTATTAATATCATGTCTCACTTCTACTTATTTTATGCACCTTTCAATTAACAACTTAAAATTTTAATTGAGACAGTTCAACATTATCCCCTATTTGGTGGCCATTTTTATGAGAAAACATTGTTTTAAATAATGAATTTTTTTGGAGAATGTATGATTAAAAAGTAGGGAAAATTTTTAAATTTACGTGTAAAATATTTTATTATGTAAATACATGATTAAAAATGAGTGCGTAAAAAAAGAGTTTAAAAAAACGAAAAATAAATAGGGGTTTAGTGTCAAGTATGGCTAGATATTTTAATTTGTAGTGGTAGTTGTGAATGGACATCAACAATTTACAATTTGTACTCTTTTCAACTAAGCTTTCGTGCAGATCCTTTCTTGATGCATTTCATGTGGTACCTAAATAATTTTTGGAACGTTAAACACGAGTGAATGAAAAATGCTCATTTCACTAAGTTTTTGAGTTGCGATGAGTTCAAACTTCATTAAAAGATCATCTATCTAATCAAGTCGAGATTGGAATTGAGACCATATTCTTCATTTTTTAAATGATTCACGGAGACAAGAAACAAGTGACTTACTTGAAGTGATACTATATCAACTTTCACATTCAATCGTTTCAATGTACGAAAAACTCTATTCGTCGTAAAGTTAAATTGAGAATAAAAAGCAATTTCATTACATAATTAGTCTGTTTCGTCTAAATTTTTTGGCACTTAAACTAGATAATATAATTATTAAGCAAGTAGCTTTCCTGGTCAGGAAACAGCAGACAATTCAATTCTATATTTTGCCAGATTGATAAGTAATTGCTTCCCACCAAACAAAAAACAATAGTTTTGGTCTTATACTTAAATTACTTTTTGAGACTTTTTTTGGTCTTAGTTTTCGGCTTAATTAATTAGCTTATCTATTCATCTATGATAATTAAAGAAAAACAGAAGCAATAACATTACGTCTGGAGCTATCTGATTAGAATTTTCTCATGGTCGTATGTTCGGTAGGACCGACTCGACAATATTAAATACTTTTTAAGTGAGGGAAAAAATTTAAAATCTTACACATTTTCTCTGTGTAGGAACGGATGACAGTCATATAATTTGCTAGATGCATAATAGTTTAATTCTATTTGATTGTTAAAAAGTCAATTTTTTGTTGAAAAATTATTATCTTTTATTTTTAATTAGCTAAAAGTAAAGAAAAAAAGAAAATGAAGCAAAAGAACAAATTTACGAAACAAAAAGAAAAAAAATATAAAGAAATTCCTAATCGGACCATGTTGTGCCGTGGCCCCCATTTCACTTTCGTCTCCCCTTTGGCCCACGCCACCTAGGTGGAGCTTGGGCGTCGTGTAGCGAGGTGGTTGTACAGGTAGTTGAGAATTGAGGGTCAACATGCAAGTTGTGTTCATGATCGATTTAGATCAAACTTTATATCACTCCTTCTCTTAAAAGAGACAATTCGTCGATCACTATTCATTTATGTCACACGAGTTTTCACATTAACCCACTTTCATGGTAGTTTTGCTATAGTGTTGCTAAATATATATTTGTTGACTAATTGATATTTTGGTACTGTTGCATATGCCGACTTAGTTATTATAAAAAAAAATATATATATATATATATATATATATATGCAATTCTTACATTGGTTTTCACATTCATCC
>CAIGRP010045506.1:0-14370 GCA_903798385.1 Fraxinus cuspidata
TTGATGTGATGGATAACAGTCATATTTCTCATTTTTATGGATGAAAAATGAGAAACAAATAGAAGCTTACCGTTTGTTAAAGATGTTGAGTGTTGCACTCACATTTTTAGCCCAGCGTCGATAAAATTAACAGTTCTATCCTTGTCTAATATTGTAAAATTTGGGGATATATAACATAAAAAATTGAATGGGATCTATTTCATAAATATTTTGGACCCTAACTATAGGGCCCCTATATGTTATTCAAATTAACAGTGTTTGGAATTAATGAATTTTAAATTGATTAAATAACTAAGAAAAAAAAAAACTTAATTGTCAAAGTAGACACCTTAAGCTACGTCCGTTGAATGCCAACCATTTGTATATGTAATACGCACTGACACAAAATTCCACTTCATAATCATAGTCCGTGTTCACTGTTAGAAACGCACTTACAGAAAATTCCATATTGAAAACACTGCCAAAAGCCACTAGAAAATTAGTGAGAGTTCATACAGAAATTCTAATATATAAATAAATATACACTTGCCGAACTCGTCACTACAAGTCACCCTCCCAATTTTCTTTATGCATTTCACATTAGCCATGGGAAAGAATGTCATCTTTGTGTTGCTGACAATGCCTTACTTTCTTATCAACATTGTTGCATTTCTTAATAACTCCACCGATGAATATGCTCTTCTAGCCTTCCGATCTCAAATAACTCTTGATCCAAATAAAATCTTGGCAAAAAGTTGGTCACAAGGAACCTCGTTCTGCAATTGGATTGGCATAAGTTGTGGTACGAGACATCAAAGAGTTAGGGGCTTGAATCTTCTAGCTATGAGTCTAGGAGATACTATTGCTAAAGAAATCGATGAACTCTCTTTTCTGAGATCCTTGATTATTAGCAATAATAATTTCCATGGGTTTATCCCTAATGAAATTGGTAATTTAAGTCAGCTTCGAGAAATAGAGATGCAAGACAATGAGTTAAATGGTCCTATTCCAACAAGTTTTGGATTCCTTGAAAATTTATAGAAGTTAAATCTCTCCTTAAACAAACTCAGCGAGGAGATTCCAAACAGGATTTTCAACCTCTCTTCTTTGGTAGAAATTGGTTTAAGAAACAATAGTCTCACAGGAAGTCTTCCTCCAAACATCTGCTACAATCTTCCAAAGCTAGAGAGGTTAAGGATTTCAGTGAATCAAATAAGTGGCAACATTCCTCCAAGCTTGGGAACATGCACGAATCTTGAACTACTTTCTCTGTCAATAATTTATCCGGAAGAATTCCAATGGAAATAGGGAACTTGTCAAAGCTTCAAACTCTATATCTTGCAGAAAATTATTTGACAGGTGCGTACGTTTAAAGAGTTGTCCCTTCATATCATAAAACATCTCTTACGTACATAGTGATTGGATGCCCATGGAGTATGTCCTTTTACATAGCTGGACTACGAGTTATGTTTGAACTTACCCCTGAAACCTCCACTCTGCATTTTGAAACTAGGAACCAATTTTAGCCATAAATATGCACGTAGAAAATTTAAATGAACATTAACTTACCAACTAGGCATTTTAGACTCTTCCAAATAATTGTTAGAAATACATCATGCAACAATAACTTCATAGGTTTATTCTTTATTCTCATTTGTTGTTCCTTTTGCCCTGCATAACCTTGTTTGCTAAATAATTAAATATTCTAAATTCACTTGACAATTTAAATTTAATGTTTAGAACCTTTACAATTTCAGTATTATTATTTGATAGTAAGTTTCTGAAATTTTAAATATTTGACTTTGGATTTAAATTTTTAATATCCTTAAATGTATTCACGGGAAGCATTCCATTTGAAATTGGTACTCATAAATACCTCAATATTTATACTTGGATTCGAATATCTTAATAAGTACCTATCTACTACTTATTAGCTCTTTTGGTACAATTCCACATTCAATTGGCAGTTTATCAAATTTAAAGGAATTGGCTATTTATTTCAACCGTCTTCAGGGTCAAATACGTTATTCCATCTTCAATCTCTCCATGTTACAATTCCTTTCTTTTACACTCTTTGAGACAAATGTGTTTCAGTATGTATAACATTAAAGATACATCATGATACCCCGCCCCGCCCCGCCCCGCCCCGCCCCGAATGGGACAAAAAACCCCCCCCCCAAACGGGTTGGCGGAGCGGAGCGGGGCGGGGCGCCCCATCTCGGGAAAGGGTGCCCCGCCCCGCCTAGAATAAAAAAAAAATTTTAATAAACTATTATTAAAAAAAAAATGAAAAAAAAAAAATTTAAACGGGGCGGGAAACGCGCCCCGAACCCGCCCGCCCTGCCCCACCCCGAACCGACTACCCGTTGCCATCTCTAATCGTATGTACCCAATGAGCGTGGGGTGAAGATACCTCTAGTAGCTAGCCAGCCTAGCCTCAATATAATGTTTAGTCAATATTTTATAATATTTTCATTATTAATTGAATATTTTTTTTTGTTTTTGTTTTGAGACCCAAATTCAACGTCAGTTAAAATTAATAATTAGGCATTTCTTCGCTAGCAGCAAAGATGAGCTTTTATTAAAACATTATTAAAGTTACGAGAGTGTTTCTTTTACAATTTTTTGACGTAAAATATTTCTACTGAATTAATGACTTCTCAACCTAGATCAATTATTCAATATTCAATTGCCAATCAACGAATTATTGATTTTCAAATTTCATAGGTATTTTAAGAATTAACTTGATTGAGGTTTATTCTTTATTCTCATATATTGTTCCTTTTGCCTTGCATCGCCTTGTTTACTAAATAATTAAATATTCTAAATTAATTTATACATTTGTAATTATAAAATCATTCTTCTTTTAAAAATATATATTGGAGCCACCAATATTTGAATATAATATTTTGGTTTAATTTAACTGATCTCTTTACGTTCAGTTTTAACATTCGATAATAACTTTTTGAAACTTTAAATATTTTAAGTTTTCTTATAATGTATTCACAGGAAGCATTCCATATGGAATTGGAAACTCAACAGTACTTCAATATCTACATTTGAGTGAGAATATGTTAACAAACACAGGTATAATTCGGCATTCAATTGGCAGTTTATCAAATTTAAAGGAATTGGCTATTGATAACAATCGACTTGAGGGTCAAATACCTGATTCCATCTTCAATCTCTCCAAGTTACGAGGGCTTTCTTTTCCTGATAATAGTTTCTCTGGCAATCTTCCATTGTCAATTGCAATTGGACTTCCTGATCTCGAATTTCTCTGGCAATCGATTGAGTGGAGAAATTCCTGCCTCTATTTCAAATTTTTCTAAGCTTACTCATTTGGATCTTGGTTCCAACTTCTTTAGTGGACGAGTACCCATGAATCTCGGAAATTTACAGAACGTACAGGTTATAAGTTTTGCGAATAATCAGTTGACAAATGATCCCTCGATGCTCGAATTGGATTTTCTTATTTCATTGAAAAATTGTAGAGAGTTGAAGACCATAAAATTGGGAAACAATTATTTTGATGGAATATTACCAAAAACCTTGGGCAATTTGTCAGCATCTGTTGAAATTTTTTATGCCGATCGGTGCGGTATTAAAGGTATCATTCCGAATGAAATTGGTAATTTGAGCAACTCGATTGAGTTATACATTGGAGGCAATGAATTGACAGGAAGAATTCCTGACACTACCTACCGGCCTTTGCAATTTGGTAAATCTGTATTCTGTATCTTTGGAGTCAAATTGGCTTTCTCAACAGATACCAACTTGTTTAGAAAATCTAACCACTTTACGAGAAATTTATTTAACTTCCAACTCATTGACTTCAACTATCCCATCCACAATATGGACTAACAAGGAAATTCAGATTTTGAGTTTAGCTAATAATTTGCTGAATGGGTCGCTGGCTCCAGAAATTGGAAACGTGAAGAACATGCGAGAGTTATATCTATCAGGAAATCAATGCTCAGGTAACATTCCTCGCACTATAGGACAACTTCAAAGTTTGAAAAATCTAACATTATCAAACAATCGATTACATGGTCCTATACCTGATTCGTTTGGTAATCTGATTTCATTGAAAATATTGGATTTATCTAAGAACAAACTCGATGGTGTAATCCCCAAGTCGTTGGAGAAACTTGAGGACCTTGAGTATTTTTATGTTTCATTCAATGAACTGACCGTTGAAATTTCAAATGGAGGGCCTTTTAAGAACTTTACCTCTGATTTTTTCATTGGCAATGGAGAATTGTGTGGAGCATCTCAATTTAAGGTCAAGTCATGTAATCCAACTCGGTTATCAAGCAATACCAGATTTTTGATGTACATTTTACCATCGACTGCTGGTGTATTGAGTCTGGCCATTACTGTGGTCTATTTAATAAGGCGCCATTGCAAAAATGTACTTCTTCCAGCTCAGTCTACTTCCCCCATCACTGTCAAGAGGATTTCATATTATGAAGTGCTAAAATCTACAAATAAATTTCGTGAAGAGAATCTGATTGGCAAAGGCAGTATTGGTTCAGTTTACAAAGGAACATTTTCAGATGGAATGATCGCTGCTATTAAGATTTTTAATCTGGATTTGGAAGGTGCAAACCACAGTTTTGATATTGAGTGCAAAATATTGTGCAACATTCGTCATAGAAATCTTGTCAAGGTAATTAGTAGCTGCTCTAACCTTGATCTTAAAGCCTTGGTGATGGAATATATGCCTAATGGAAACCTTACCAAATAGCTGTCTTCGAGCAACTATTTCCTAAATTTAGCTCAGAGATTGGAAATAATCATAGATGTGGCATCTGCGCTAGAGTATCTACATTATTGATGTCCCTCTCCAATTGTCCATTGTGATTTGAAGCCGAGCAACATACTTTTAGATGAAGATATGGTTGCCCATGTTGCAGACTTTGGCATTGCCAAGCCTTTTACTGAAGACCAGAGAATTTCGATTACCAAGACGTTGGGCACCATTGGATATATGGCTCCAGGTAAATGGTTTCTTTCGTNGTTGCAGACTTTGGCATTGCCAAGCCTTTTACTGAAGACCAGAGAATTTCGATTACCAAGACGTTGGGCACCATTGGATATATGGCTCCAGGTAAATGGTTTCTTTCGTGTACTCGTGCATCTGTGAATGCTAGTAGTGTAACCATTTATTACTTTTAGTTCTTGTTTTATTTATTCGTCATTTAACATTAAACTACTTAATTTGATCACACATCCCAATTTTATAGAATATAGATCAACTGGATTAGTATCAACTATGGTGGATGTTTATAGTTATGGGATTGTGCTGATGGAAACATTTACCAAGAAGAAGCCAACAGATGATATGTTTGTCGGAGAGTTCACAATGAGGAAATGGGTGCTTGAATCATTCCCAAATGAAATAATGCACATAGTGGATCTCGATTTAGTGAATGCTGTTGAAGATAATATTCGAGCTAAGGAGATCTGCTTCAAATTAATCATGGAACTAGCACTAGAATGCATGACTGATTTGCCCGAGGAGAGGCTCAGTGCTAAAGTTGTTCTAACAAGGCTCAAGAAGATTAAAACTTAAGCTTTGTTTGGTACACATTAAAATTTTCATTCTCATTCTTCTACTCATTTTCAACCACACATTTTTCAATAAAATAATATTTTCCATCACATCAATAACTTTTCATTCTCTTTCATCCACACATTCTCCATCAATCTACTATTCCAGAAACACACCCTTAATTTTGTCAAAGCATAACCGAGGTGGAACATGACAAGAAGGTTTGGTTCTTAATGAGAACACAAAAATTGATTATTTAATCAAAATCTATTTTCTATTTCACTATTAATCTCCAAAGCTTATTACATGTTGCTATTATAGGAAACTCTGTTGCATCCATTGTTGTGTTGCTGTGTGTTGTAGTTGTTTTGGGCCCCAAAATCCATAAGTAGACAACATTTAGATGTTGTGGTGTAAGAAAATATTTTTGTACCATAAATAATCTTCATTAGGTGTGAATATTGTTATCCTTTTTCCTTATCCTCTTCTTTTGCCCTTGAACCCAGTCTTTAATATGGAACAGCAGTAATTTATTAGTACAAAAAAGCACAAAATGGAAGCTTTTTTGAAATATGCAAATCAAAAATAAAAATTTAAGCTACTGAAAGTTGAAATAGTATACATGGAATTTTCGATCATAGTAAGAAAGGGAAGGAAACAAAATGATTGTTATTCATTTGTGGTAACCAAAATGACACATCATTTTATGAAGTTCTATAGTCACTTAACACTTTGTCGAGTCAATTATTTTTGTAAGTTGCCCTTTAAGTAATCACTTGACACTTTGTCGAGTCAATTGCCCCCATTTATAAATATACACACATTTCACACACTTAACGTTCTCATGTACACACATTTCCGATTTTTTTTTTTTTTTTGCATTCCTGTGTTCTCTTCTCCAATGGCAATGATACTTTGCAATGGGTGTGAGGGTCGAATTGTCAAATCTGGAGCAGTTCAATCCATGTTCACTTCATGGTGAAAGCACATGTAGCTAGCTCCCAAGGATTCGGTACTCGGAGTCACCAAGGCCTTCCTCGCTGATCCTAGTCCTAATAAAGTCAATGTCGCAGTTGTGAGTTATTCCATTTGCTCTCCCAGAAATGTGGCAGAATTTTTTATTATTTTATTTTATTTTTTTAATTATTGTTAGCCGGTGGTAGATCACAAGTGATTTTGATCGACTTTGTTAAGTGGAATTGGAATCTCTTTTAGTTAATTAATCTTGTACTCGAAGCTCAGAATTTGGAATTTTTTGTCTATTAGAAGTATAACTTTAAATCTGAATTATATTTTGTATAATTTCATTTGTTTTTGTGTGAAAGGGTGCATATTGTAATGATAAAAGAAAGCCTATGGTATTAGAGTGTGTCAGGGAAGCGGAGCGGAGAATCGCCGGCAACACGAACGTCGGAAACTGGAAGTATTCTTCTGTTTTCAACTTATTTTTCATTGCGAAGACAGAAGAATGAAAACAAAAATCATTTCTATGCTGTTCGTTTTCCTTTTTCTCTACTATTTTACAGTTATTAATAACTGCCATCTGTGAACACTTTTACAGTAATGTATGGGTAAATTTCAGCTGCAGTCACTGAAGTTTTAGAAACTTTTGGATTAGGTCATTAAACTTTCATTTGTCTCAATTGGGTCACTGGACTTCAATTTAGTTTCAAATTTTACCAATTTGTTGCATTTAATCACTTTGTGTTCCAAAACTAATGGAAATTACTTAGTCCGCGGCCAAATAATTATGGATATTCCACGTGATTGCGATGTGGCTTATTGGCTTGCAACCTTGCAAACATACCATTATGCCACTTTATAAAAATACTAAATTCAAAACAATTCCTAAATAGAAAACATTACATTTTCCTCTTGTTTGGCCCCCATTAAAATTTTTAAAATTACTCTTTCTTAATTTTAACCACACATTCTTCAAATAAAATAATAGTATACACAAATCAAAAACTATTCATTATTTTTCAACCACACATTTTCCCATCAATCACTATTTCAAAATTTATAAATTCTCCAAAATGGGGGGCCAAACAATGACTTTATATTTCCACATATTCATTGCTTATTTGGAACAATGATCATTGCTTAGTTTGCATGCCACACATTAATTAGGTATATAATACCTTATGATTTGGCTGTCAACTTAGAAAAAATTTCATCAATTTTGAGTTAGGTGTGTGAAAGTAACGGAGTAGTGAATCATAAGTTAAATTAAAAAACAATGACCCAATTGTGACAAATTAAAGTTGAATGACTCGTTTGAGATTTTACTAGAAGAGATGGTTGTGAGCGGGCCAAGAGATGTATTAGGGCTGCAAGCTACTAGTACACGTGTAAGAAGGACTTAATTGAAATTTTCAACTAAGGTCAGTGACTAAGATTGCAATTAACCTTATAAGATGACGCTTCATATTACTTCAACTTCCCCATTTCCCTATCACGGATTAAGCTCCAATCAAAGCATCACCGCAACAGGAACTCCAATTCTACTTCACTCAGCTGATGTTTACTACAGTTCAAACAATTTAAAGAAGAAAAACAGAATATGGGGTAGGAAAAAACGAGAAAACTAAGAAGAATAAGATGAAGATAATTGATGAATCTCTCAAAATTTTTAACTGAAAATACAGAAATCGCATTACCAAAAGCAATAAAGAAAACGTGTTTTAACTAATGAATAAGTCACTGGATGGTGGAGATATTTCTGCTTGTAACGGTCCTGGACTGTAGGATAGATAATGGATGATGTGTTGGTGGTTTAGACTGACCCTCATCAGGCAATTGAAGTGCTGGCATTGCCCTGTCACCTAACTTCTTCTTCAACAATGAAACATAAAAGACTCGATAAATTTTGGATCTGGCTGGAAGTGCCAAATTGTAAACCACAGTGCCTATCTTCTTGGTAATCTGATATGGTCCAAAGTACCTAACTCCCAACTTGAAATTAATCCTGTAGTCCACTGATTGCTATGTGTACAGATGAAGCTTGAGGAAGACCCACTCTCCTTCATTAAAAGGCCTTTCAGAAAGCTTCTTGTCAGCATATAGTTTCATCCTTGCCCTTGCTTGTGCCAAGTTTTATTTCAGCTACTTATTTAGTTGCTACCTGTGCTGTAGTAATTCCTCTATTGCGGCCACGTTAAACCGCTGGTAAGGACCCAGTAAGAGCTGAGGAGGCTTGATCCCATAAAGAGTTTCAAAGAGAGTAATTCTGATAGAGGAATGACATATAGGATGTTGAAATGTCACACACCTTAGGTACATTTCAAGGCACTGGTTGAGCCGCTCTATCAGCCCATCCGATTATGGACGGTAGGTAGAATTTAAATGTAGTTGGGTACCCATGAGTTTAAACAATTCTTGCCAGAATTTGCTTGTGAATATCTTATCCCCATCAGAAATGATGCTTTGAGGTATACCATGAGCTTAGAAATAGAATCAAGGAAACTTTTGGCAACTCTCACAGCTGTGAATGGATGTGAAAGTGCCAAAAAATGACCATACTTCGTAAATCTTTCAACCACCACTAAGATAGTATCTTTACCTCATGAATTAGACAATCCTTCATTGAAGTCAATACTAATGTGGCTCCAAGCATGCAGAGGTACAGGAAGAGGCTGTAACAATCCAGGGTAAGGAACATTCTCCCCATTACACTTCTGGCAGATTTCACATTGTAATACCTCAGTTTTGATGTCATGGTTCATGCCAGTAGAAATGTTGTTTTGGATGCTAACAAGTATGCATGAATACCCTCTTTCTTGAGATCCATGAATATTCTGAATTAATTTAGATCTGATATTACCCTCTGATCCAATGAATAATCCGCATTTATACTTTTATTGTTTAGGTATAGAAAAATCTGGTTCTGCTGTAGAGTTAATCATCAGTGATTGGATCTTTTCTTCTGGAAAAATATCCCACTGATAACTTTCAGTCACTTCTTGTATCCAAGTGGGAATAACAATGGTGATGGCTGCACACTCTGTTTCCTTTTCATCCCTTCGTGACAAGGTATCAGCTACTACATTATCAGATCCTCTCTTATACAAAATCTCATAGCTGAGTCCTAATAAATTTGTGAGCCATTTCTGCTGAAGGGAGGGTTATAATCATCTGATCCAATAGGTGTTTGAGAGACTGATGGTCAATCCTTATGATGAAATGGTGGCCTTCTAGATAATGCCTCCATTTACTAACAGCCGTGACCAAAGCTAATAACTCTTTTTCATAAATTGGCATGCCCATATTCCTGACTCCAATGGCTTTGCTTAGATAATCCACGGGTCTTCTATCTTGCATAAACACAGCACCAATCCCATTTTTGTAAGCATCAGTTTCAATGATGAATGGTTTCTGGAAATCAAGTAAAGCCAGTACAGGGGTAGAGCTCAATGATCTCTTCGATTGATCAAAAGATGATCCTGCGAGTTCAGTCCATAGGAGATATTACAAAACTGCACTAAGACCACTTAGCTGGTGGTTCTGTAATATCTCCATAACTGATTCTAAGTGTTTTCAGTGGCTAGTTAGATCAGTACTATACACTAAAATATCATCAAAGAACACCAATACGTATTTCCTCAATTGACTTTTAAATACCTCATTCAAGAGGCTTTGGAATTTGGCAGGTGCTTTGGTGAGGCCAAAGGGTGTCACCTTGAACTCATATAGTACTTGGTGTGTTTGGAATGTTGTTCTGTAAACATCTCCTTCACTAACCCTGATTTGATGGTAGCCGGCTCGTAGATCAATCTTTGAAAAGTATTTAGCCCCATGGAGTTCATCCAATAACTTATCAATATGTGGCATTGGGAACTTGTCTTTGATGGTTAAACCATTCAATTGTCTATAATCAACATAGAATCTCCAAGAGCCATCCTTCTTTTTGACCAATAACACAGGTGAAGCAAAGGAACGATTGCTGGCTTGGATGATTCCAAAGTTTTAACATTTCTACCACCAGTTTCTCTATTTCTTCTTTTTGAATAAATGGACATCTGTAAGGTCTGATTTGGAAGGGTTGTGGACCTTCTTTTAGAGGAATTTGGTGGTCATGTGACCTAGTAGGAGGCAGCCCTTTTGGCTCATCAAACACTCGAGGAAACTGGTGAATAACATCTAAGATTGGACTTGGAATCTCCCCATTTTCTTCCTCCTTTATGGAATATAGTTGCCGTGTTACACCGTAAGTATTTTTGGTGAGCATCTTCTCCATTTCCTGCACCTCCATCACAAAGGCTCGCAGCACCTATAAGCTTGAATCTCATACCTCCACTTTTTGCCTTTAGGTTGTATCCACGTCCTTGCTTATGAGCTCTTCTCTCGGGTGATAGCACTTGAGTAACGCATGCTCTGCGCTAGAGCAAACAGAGATATCTATCGTATTGTTTTACCCTTTGCTTGTGCATCCTCTCTTGTGTATGATACTCATGTAGAACTGATTGTCGAATGGATTAAAGAAATATTGGATCGAAATGGGGAAAAGTAATAGTGCTAAGCTCTCATCCAAACTCTGATTTGGGCCCCGTAGTACCATCTCGAAAAGAGGACAATGAAGCGAGTAGAACCCATTGTTTTGCTATGATGTACGACGGATTTCAGCTTTCATTGTTTTTTTTTTTTATCATCTTTTATTAATAAAATTCGTGAGTAAAATTTTCATAATTTGGTGTATTCCAAATTTCATATTCTTAAAGTTTTCGTTTGAATTCCTTGTTCACACTGCGTCAGATACACTTGTACTCCAGTCTAATGACAAGATCAGTTTATTTAGTGTGTGCTTGTCTCCCATTATTGTAAAAGAAATGGAGTAATGAATAGTAATTTTTTGGAGAATGTGTGGTTGAAATTTAAAGCAACTTTATTGGTTTGTGTGTAGAATATTTTATTGAGTGAATGTGTGGTGGAGAATCTTACTTTAGCAAACAATATTTTGAAATAATGAGAGACGAACAGGGCCTTATGGGTTTCTAAGTCCCTGGTCGACTTCCAACCATCTTCATGGTCAAAGAATTAACCGATATTTTAGGTCATGGGACAATCAAGCAAGCACATCAAGCCCCATTATGTAGATTTCAACATTAAACACCACGTTATTGACGTGGAATTGCTCTACAAAATTTAATGTCTACTATGAAGAAAGAGAATTAGAAGTTAAGAGAGAAGAAAACATGTACGTTGACCAAATTTGCATTAACATTTCTAAAGGATTAGGTCGAGCAAGATGAAAGAGTTGGGAAAGTAGCGTATGTTCTAGAATTCAACAAGCAGGGGTCAAGTCAACCCACGGTGTTGACTAGGAATTATCTTAATACGGGTAAAATATAATTTCTTTCAAATAATAATTTTGTTGTAACATGTTTATAGCATATAGTTTTAAAAACTGAACCGATTGGAAAGTGATTACTTGAACAATAGTATGATCTGATTTATGTGAAGGAATCGTTAAACAAACGAACCAGCCAAAGATTGTTTGAATGAGTTGAAAATAGAGGAATCCTAGCCAGGTTCGAGCATAAACCAAAATCGATTTCACAAAATTCCTTGAGATAAACCCAACCAACACTTAACCAAAAATAACCCTTGTACACTTATCTTGCATGAAGCTTTTATTTCACACACACACTCTCTTATATCAAAGAGAGACTTGAGTTAACACAGTCCTAGAAGCTCCATTCATGCCCTCTTCTATTCCTAAGAGCCCGTAACTCTACTGAAGAGGACGGATGTGAACAAGACTAGCTATAAATGTCTTATAAGCAATATTAAACACTTCCATCAAACTTCTATGCACTAAGCTAAATGATATAAGTTAAAGCATTGCAGACGTCATTGAGACAATATCAAGAACATGAATTACTTATCTAATTTTATTGTTATTTGACTTTATTATTTATGTTTTGTATTATTGAGCTTATAGTAGCGGATTGTCCTAATCCCTTAAATTTAGTTTTCGTTTATGTTATTTATTGGATTTTCATTGTCGTTGAATTCAGTTGATGATAGAATAAAATTATAGCTGGTTGCTGCCTCATTTCTTTTCTTTTCCCCTATTCTTCTTTCTCACTTATTTCTTCCCTGCCTTCTCTTCTTCTTCTAATTATTTTCTTCCTATTGATTCTACGTCAAATTGGTATCAAAGCAAAACCTAGTTTCCATCATCCATTCACATCCCAAATACTACTAAACTGCACAAATCCAAAACTGCTAACCACCCGCCCAAACTGTAAACACTAAACCATCAAACCAAAATTTAAATAACCATCGTCCATTAACAGTCTTCTCCCACCAACGCACTAGAAGAAATCAACGCACCAGCAGAGGACCCACAAATTAATCACAAAGCCAACAGCTTCGAATCACCGAGGCATCATCTTCAAAAAAATTGTTCCAACCACCATCAAATTCGCAGGTAGCTTTGACATCCATGTATTTTCATATTGCTCTTGCCCTAACAAATCCAATAAAAAATAGGTACAATAACCATATTCCAAAGCTTTCATAATCCAGCAATAAAATAAAATCCCGGCTACTGGCCCAAACCACACCTATTACTAAAAAAAATTATATATCCAAAAGCTGGACAACGTACCATCCACTCTTCCTTCTTCTTCTGCACTTCCTCAGCCGACTTGGTAGAGTGGATATTTTATTTTTTTAAATTTGGGATCTACCTAATAGTTTGGGCCTAGGTTTATATTTGGTTGTCAATTTGAGTTCCACCTTATTGTTTTGAGTCTAGGTTTCAATTTGGGATTTACCTTTGTATTTTCGGCCTAAATTTATAAATTTAGTTTGGGGCATGATTTAGACCATATTCTTGTAATTTTCTTTTAGTTGAAAAAAAAATTCCAAAAAAAAAGAAGATCAAACAAACAAACAAAAAAGGTATTTTCTACCATTTTTGTAGGTACACCTCTCTCTCATCTATTGATTTGCGCAGTTACTTCAGCAAACAAAACGGGAGCTACCGTTTCTTTGTACTTGGTGGTCATTTACTTCGACGAACAACAGGGACGCTAATATTCCTTTGTCTTTAGTTTGCATTACTATTTCATTATAAAATCAATTATTTTTTGTGTGCTATTATTTCAATTTTACCTACAAATTCACGTCACTAAATCCCTAATCGTGTTATTCGTTCACTTTTATCCTACTTATTTTAAGTCATAACCGTGTTATATTCTCATTTATTTTACACGATTAAATTATTGATTCATATTTGACATTTGCTTTACTATTTTACATAGATCGACGATATTAGCTTGCCATATTTGGATCTACATAATTCTAAAATAATAATAATAAAAATAATTTTTTTCATTCAGGTCATATTTCTGATTTTAAAACGAGTTGTTTATTGATCTATTTATAATCTTTATTTAGCTAGTAGTACATTGCATGCAGTTGCGTAGTGGTCGTTTTGTCACATCTAATTCCAGTAACTTGACCATGGACCCATCCCAATTAGCACAAATTGTTACTAACCAACAACAGTTACAAACTCAATTTACAGCTTTCCAAACTGAGATGGTCACTACTCGTGAGGAAAACAGAGGCTTAGCTGCTAGGTTGTCCACCATTGAACAAACCCACACTTGACTAAAGCTGATAACTCGGACACATCCAATAATAGACATTATCGTCGTCCCCACGGTGGCCGACAACACGTGAGGCATAACCGTAGGGATGGACATCAAGTTCGAGAACGGGAGCGAGCGCGTCACCGTTATGAAACTCAATCTCCTCCTCGCCACGATGACCGTTTATTTAGAAACATTAAACTGGATGCCCCGACTTTTGATGGTTGCCTA
>CAIGRP010045512.1:0-10737 GCA_903798385.1 Fraxinus cuspidata
GATATCGTTTCAATTTAAATCATAATGAAAACGACATATATATCGTTTTAGTTTATACAAAACGATAATTATATCATTTCTGCTAAAAATGATGATTTGACTGTCAACGACCACCCGACATGCATCGACATATGTAGGGTGATCGAAATAGGTTATCAGGTTGGATTGATCTCACTCAAAAGAAACTATGGGTATATACCACATTTAAACTATTCCAACGAAATAAAGTATCTTCGTTCGTTCTTTCTAAGTCATTCGAATGATATCAACACACTTGATGACCTCTTTTGGTCGTCTTACATATGTTGAAGGCATGCAGACGGCTGTGGACGATCAAATCATTTTATTAGTCAAAACAATATGATTATCGTTTATATGAAAGGAAACGATATATATGTCGTCGTTGTTATGATTTGAATTGGAACGATTTCAAACTCGCAAATTTTGTACTAAAATGATATGGATGTCATTATTTTATTTCATAAATTTGATACATATGATATCTTTATCGTTTGAGTACAATTTTAACGACATTGATATTGTTTCAATTTAAATCATAACTAAAACAACATATATATCGTTTTAGTTTATATAAAATGATAATTATATCGTTTCTGCTAAAAACAATTATTTGACCGTCCATGGCCACCAGCATGCCTCCGACATACATAAGATGATTAAAATAGGTCATCAAGTGGGTTGATATTGCTCAAACGACTTAAAAAGAGCAAATGGAGAACTTTCTTTCTATCTGAAGAGTTTGATGGTGCTAGGTAACTATGAGAATAAAAATGTTCCTATAGTTTATTTTGAGTAAGATCGAACCCACTTGATAATCTCTTTTTATAATCCTACGTATGTTAGAGACATGATCGGCGGTCGTGGAAGGTCGAATCGTCGTTTTTAGTCAAAACGATATAATTTTTGTTTTATATGAAAAGAAACTACTTTAATGTCGTTGTAGTTGTGATTTGAATTGGAACGATCTCAATCTCGACAAATTTGTACTGAAACGACATGGATGTCGTTCTGTTATTTCGTGAGTTTGATGCATAATGATATAAATGTCGTTACTTGCTATAAGAACAACTTCAATGTCGTTTTAGTTATGATTGAATTGGAACGGTCTCAATATCATAAAGTTTGTATTGAAATAACATGGATTCATTATGTTGTTCCATAGGTTTGATACATAACAATATCAAAGTCGTTATGATTTGAAGTAGAACGATATCATTGTCGTTCTATAGTAAAAGAAACGATATTTATGTCGTTTTAGTTATAATTTTAATTGAAACGAGTTCAAACAAGTAAAATTTGTATCGAAACGATATGAATTTCATTATGTTATTTCGTGAGTATGACACATTATGATATCATTGTCGTTCTATATGAAAGAGATGATATCCATGTCGTTTTAATTATGATTTTGACTGAAACGAGTTCAATAGCGTTACACATGAAAAGAAATTCTATTTATGTCGTTTTAGTTATGATTTTGATTGAAACGAGTTCACTGTCATTACGCATAAAAAGAAATGATATCTATGTCATTTTAGTAATAATTTTAATTGAATTGAGTTCAATGTCTTTAAACATGAAACAACAATATATATGTCGTTTTAGTTTTGATTTTAATTGAAATGAATGCATTATCGTTACGCATGAACTGAAACAATAACTTTTGCTTTAGTTATGATATGAAGTTGTAACGCTATCACTGCCCTAAAAAAAAAGTACTGAAACAACACGCATGTCGTTTTCTTATTTCGTGGCTTTTGAGAATAAAATGTACAATTTAGAAAGTGTAAGGACCTGATGTGCAATTTATTGAGAGCTTGGTTGAAAGGAAAGTTAAAACTCAATGAGTAAATTGTGCAAGATGTATGTGGAAGGATCCGAGTTGCAATTACTTGGAGGACTAAATTGAAAAAAAAAAGTAAAAGTCATCTAGGTGCGCGCCTAAGCTTACGAGATGACGCGCGCTTGGGTAGCTACTAAAAGTAACCAATTAGAGCAGGCGAGTGCCTTAGCTCATACTGGGCGCTCGCCCTGTTTAAAGAATGACTTCGATGCCGTTATGTATAGTCATAACGACTTCTATATCGTTATAAAAATCAGTGAAGCAGTTGTATTTGATAATGAACGATATCTTAATCGTTTTTTGTTTTAGGAAAGATTTCAATATCGTTATGTTAATCCGTACAATTTTTGTGTTGGAATGACATCTACTTCGTTTTTGTGTCACATGAATGATTTCAATGTCATTATTTGAATGAGTGCATTTTTGTACTGGAACAAACATCAACTACTTTATGTCATAGGAACGAAGTGTATATCATCACGTAAATATGCATAATATCAACATATTGGACATGTACTATATGTAAACTTGAAATGGCTGCTTGTAGCCTTCTCTTGAGTTTTTCCATTTCGGTTCTCAATAAATCCGCTATGTTGAGATCATAAAGCTAACCTTTTCGACATTTCCCAAGTGACCATTCTTGGAATTGTATCCTAATATTTTATATCAAAATTTATTTTATATCAAAAATTCATTTCTCAAAGTTGGAATCGCTTTGAATGCCCAAATCTATTGTAAAACAAAAATATTATTATCTCACAACACAAATTTATATATAAAAAATAATACAAGTGTATTGTTTGTTCATGCCATTATAGGGAGTGGAAGGCTATGCAACGAATATCAACCTAAAAACTCATCCAAGTCAATAACTAGTTTACAACACAGAAACAAACACACACGCATACACACATATATAGATAGAATATAAGATAAACGGGCTTAATTAGCAATCTACTAAGTTTGGCAATAAAACATTAATCTTCAACAAATTTCAGAGATAATAAAGTAGATAGGACAATTACAAATATTTGATTCATTGAGTATTTAAACCACAAATAGCCATAAAATTTTCACTGAATTTATTTTTCTCTTAGTAGATAAAAATAACAGTATATATAAAATATACAAAACCATATAATTAAGAAAATAAACGGGAATTAAAACCGCCAAGAAATTATTATAGAACTCAATAAAATGAATTTGCTAAACATCAAGTGATGAACCAAAACTTCAAAACCACCAAACCCCAATATGAATTTTCAATGCAAATATTTCTAAGAGAACTTGAATAAAAGCTACAGAAATGATCTTTATATCAAAAAATGTAATCTTCATTAGAATAAACTTAAAAACTCAATAGAGGAACTAGACAAGAAGAAGAAGAATATGTACACATAAAATTGAACACTACATAGAACTCTTTGCTGGTTTGAAAACTTACATTGATTTTTCTAACTGTGAGCTCGTCATTTTTTGGAAATACAGAAGTTAGATTTGAACATCAACACTTGACAGATAAAACTGTTAATTTTAAAACTCTGCACAATCTTTGGCTTCAAAAGAAGAAGGAGAAATATTGTTTTTGAATTGAATGAGAAATGTTTGGGAATTTGAAAGAGAAAACGATTTAATTTTACAATTGTGAATTTAGGGAAGAAGGGTTTACGTCAGTGAATGAGGGGAAAAGTTAAAATCATTCATTTATTTGGTCAAGTAAGGAAATGGTAAAGTGGACTTTTGAGATTTCAAAATAATTAAAATTTCTTTTATTTTTTCAGAAATTGGTCAAATGCCTCTTGAACAAAATGATTTTGAGGGATGGCTATCACAACTAATTCCCCTTTGTGGAATTTGGGTAAGTATCAATTTCTTTCGGTTTGTTTCTCATATACGACGTGGAAGTGGTTTCTTAGGGATCGTGTTTCTTCTTTTAAATTTCCCTCTCTCTAGTTTTGACATAAAAGCCGATTGTGGTTATTGTTAATATATATATATTTAATTTATGTTAATTAATAAATAAAAACAAAAAGAGATGTCTTTAAATGATTGATCATTAGAATTGAGGGAGACACTAGGATGATAAAACTTAGGGAGATACCAAATTAAGTTACCAATGCTAATCTTATTGAGAAAAATTCTGTTGGAGATTTTAGTAATGGTTAAAAGTACAAGGACTTAACAAAGAAAAGAAATTTGTAGGGAAAGACAATCAGTATAAACCCATTTTAAATATAAAACTGTTATTGATTGGTTTGCTTTACAACAAATTATTGAAATAGAAAAAGTCTTTCCATGTAGGGGATAATTTTTCAGTATTCTCACACATTTTATACCACTTAACAATAACTTCATGAATAATAATTTGTATTTCATTGACTTGACTAACTACAGTCTTTATAAAGTAAAGAAATTTTCGTAAGTTCCAACATCTTCAGCATCATATTTATTTTCTAGCGAATTTCAAAATTCATTAATTGATTTATAAGCCAGTAAACATCATATAAATTTAAAGACAATCAATTCAAAGTTTAGCCCTTATTTGACAACCATTATTTCAAAACTTTTTTTTTACATATCTATTTTCAACTTCATATTCACACAATAAAATATTCTACATGTAAACACAAACATTTTTCCTACTTTTTTACCACACATTCTCAAAAAAATCACATTCAAAACTCAATTTTACTTAAATAATGATTGTCAAACATGAGCTAATTTTTGCACATATAGTCCTTATATTCCCAACCAAATATTCTTTCTTTTCCTTATCATAGATTTATCAGCATAACAAGGAATTAGATGTCGGAGATAGATGTTGACAGTGCGGAAGAAGTTGCATGCATCGACATCGGGTTTCAGTTTTAGATCGTAGCGCTTAGGGATTGCGAATTACTGAAGCCTTCGCCGGCCTTTGAATTAGGAGAATTTCTGCTGCTTCTGCTTCATTTTTGTGCAAAGTGAATTTTGTCTTCTGCATCCAGTATTGGATTGATGATACCGTGAATGCAACTCACGTCATATTTTCGCATGATTGGGGTTGCAAAAAGACCGGCACTCAAATTGGATTAGGTCGGTCCGCATGCTATCCCACAACAGGTTCAAACATGAAGTTTAGGGGAAAAAAAACTTATTTTTCCATTTTGAATGCATAATCAAGGCAATATTTAATGAATCTGCCTTGATTATGGCAAATTTTGGCCTTGACTAAATTAAATCGGCCGAAAAAAAAGTAGTCTAACATATCCTCCTCCTCACTCCCATGACTCAAACCGTGATGGCAGAATAAAGGTTTTAGGGGTGATTTAGTTCATATTTGCAAAAATGTTTCAAGAATATCAGTCATACTACACAAATAGGTTCAAAAAATGGTCAAAAATAGAGAGAAATACGTGTCGATACATGATTAAACAGTTTAAAAAATAAAAAAATACAAACACCCAAATAGGTGATGTCAAGGTAGTTTGTCCATCATTTTCCAATGTTCGATTAGGTTGAATCATGGTTATCCTAAGAATATTCCCATAATGGGCTGGCGGGACCCACATCCACGTTACAACTATACATTGTCAGTCCAGCTAACGGTACAAAATCATTGATGGAGCACTAATTGAATTCCGCGTAAATCAAACGCTAAACTTCAGAAAATTCACACCTCAACCCAATAAATTCGACTCAAATTGAAGAAGGAAAATCAAAAGAAGCGACCCAGCTGAGAAAAATAGTATTTGTTGCAAATTAAACAGCAAAACAAAAACTTGAAAATGTCTTGGCAGACTTATGTAGATGATCACTTGATGTGTGATATGGACGGGAATCGTCTCACTTCTGCTGCCATTATTGGCCAAGATGGTACAGTTTGGGCTCAAAGTGAAAATTTTCCTCAGGTTCTTCTTCTTCCCCCTTTTTTTGGTTATTGGATTTTGGGAGTCAATTTCGTGGACTTTTTGCTTTACTGATTTGTGGGTTTCTTGTGAAATAGATTATTATTGATTCTAGAATTAGACTATAAGTATTCAATGAAGACGTAGGTTTATTTTTTATTTTTAAATGAATTAGATGCGTTGGGTTCTTGACAGCCAAGAATGCAATTACCGAATCAAACACCGCAAGAAATCGAAAATGCAGAAACGAAAATCACCATCAAAATTGTTCACCCAATTCGACAATGCCTAATCTGGGGGCTGAGAGGTAAACTAAGCCCATCACCATGCAAAAACCATCAGCACACACAACCAAGACTCAGACCAAAAACCACACATCACAATGATCATTGATCCACAATCCAGATCTCCCAATACATCTACACTAAATCAGCAACTTCACAGCCTCAAGATAGAAACAGATTTACCGGTTTAATTGAAGTTCTAATAGAACTCAATTATATCTAAAACAGTGAATACAACTACTACAAAGAACACTACAATGACAAGGCTCAGCACTGAATAATCTACAAAAGAAATCAGCACACTAATAATCCTCAAGAACAGAACAAATCCTTCAAAGAAAAACAGGGGGAAAAAATCGCCTTACGGAAGGAAGAAAGAAAACATATGAAGTTGGGTCAAAAGTGATGGTTTAGAGGCCATTCCAATATAAGTAGCCAGCCTCAACTATTGATTGAATCCAACGGTTCAAAACACTCCAAGGAAAAAACAGATCCGGGTGAAGCCCAAGTAGCCAATACAATCATGCCATGCCATGTGGTCAGCCTTTTAAAAAACGCATTTTACTTATAGAACCGGGTTTAATAACCACAACCCACAAGATGTTTATCTATTCATCCTGATTTCACTTCAGTTGTTTTTTCTACTAGTTTATTAGTAATTTATAGCTATTTATGAAATCGATTATTGTTGGGCCCTTGAGTAATTATTTGGTAAAGTGATGATTCTATTCAATTTGAAATTTGCAGAATTCTATTTCAGCATAGAACATTCTAATTAAAATGTTCACGTGCTCAATTTGTTTGATTATTTATTTTAATGAGATGGTATAGTGGTGAGATATATCACTTTCTTCCCTCCTATCTTGCCAAAATATATGTTTAACTAATTACAATGGTGAACCGAATAATTATCATCAAGATAAAGTAGAAACTGACCGCAGAACTGGGGACATATTATAGTAATTTATGATGGCAACTACTAGAAGACACAAGCAGTGTGCGAGTCATGATTGTGTGTAACAATTGGAAGAAGTTGAGAAAAAGGAAAGTGGGAAAGATTATTGTGCTTTACTTTTTTGGGTAGGCGGCTGAGAGAAGCAACCAGAGATGATAACTGAGAGCAAAGTTATATTTGCTGTCCGGACTCTTTAAATTATATGGCCTTGAGTTGATGCCCTTCACATTATTTTTTGTTTTTTACATGATGTTCCCTCAACATTCCATTTATCTCTTGTAATTTTCTTTTATTTTTAACATCTTAAATCTTCACCCTCCCAAAGAAAAAAAAATATATGGGAAAAAATTGTAATGTCATGTGGGTGAGTCTTTTCTATTTCAAACTATATGTGACCAGTGAATAAACACGCCGATTGCACAACACTCTGTGACATCATGTTGGTTTTTATCTGAATTCACTATTATGTTCACCTCATGTATGACTGATATCCATTTTTATGGCCTTGTAGTTTAAACCAGAAGAAATAGAAGCCATTATGGAAGATTTTAATGAACCGGGAAAACTTGCTCCTACAGGGCTATATCTTGGTGGAACAAAGTATATGGTGATTCAAGGGGAGCCAGGAGCCGTAATTAGAGGGAAGAAGGTAATGATCTGATGTAACTATTGTGATTTAAAATGTGATTATTATAATCTGTTTGGTGGGGATTCAGATTTTTAGTAAATTTTAATAGAAATTGATGAAATGTGTAGTTGAAAAGTTGTGAGACCCATACAACATTTGATTAAAATTAATTATTGACTTTAAATTAAATTAAAATCTAAATTTTAATTTGTACCAGACATGGGCTATATATTTTATTGATACACACTACACAAGCAAAAAAATTAAGCGGGCGGTTTTTTAACTTAGGTCAATATCCAAACCGACTAACTGATCCAAATCGATTTGGTTTGGTTCGATTCGATTTCAATAGCTGGATAGGGTCAATTTGGGTTGAAATTTATTTAAACCGACCAAGTTGGTTTTTGTTTTGGTTTGGGCCCAAAACCAACCCAACCCAACCCAAACCATGCCCTGGCCTAGATGAGATGAACTAGCAGAACTAACACTTTCCTTTTTTCTAATTATGAAAGGTCTTACACTCAAAGCTGTTAACTCTAAAACAAGATGGTAAATCTGTAGAAGAATATAATGGAGTTCCTTGAGATAACTGTTGGCTTCAATAAATGGCGGTTCAACTTGGAATGGTATAGATGATGTTCGCATTGGTTGGCTTTGAAAATGAGCCAAACAACCAAGTTTCATTGGTTTGAACTTTTAGATTCTCCAGATGGTGGTTATTCTACCTACCAAGTAATGAGCAATTTGCAACATGGTTCTTTCATTGGAAGTGGCAATATCAATTTGTTAAAAACTAAAGTCTTACTCCCAATAAATTTGAGCGGGCTAAATGAATACATTTTTGTAACTTTGCTCGGTTCATTGTTATATCTACTGGAGAAACCCAATTATGTGTACGTAAGGATTCAGGTTACAAGACATGTCGAAGTCTAATGTTGACTGTTAACCTACAGCAATGCACAAGACCTCCAAAGGTTTTTACTTGAAGAAAATTGAGGAAGAAAGAAGAAACAACATTATCTTGGAATAGTCACTGGATGAGAAAAGGGAGGACTGAGGAGAAGAGATGAAAATATAAGTTAAATGCATACCCTAAATAAAATCAGGGGTATGTGGATAATTATAATAGGACATTGATATCTTGGTAATTTGATCAGTGTATGGGTGTTTTACAAATCTATCTTCATGTCCAGATTATCAACTTTCCCCTTACAGGTGCTTCTAAGTCCAAAACTTATACCCAAACATTAATGTCATAAATTGATCTAGGAAACGTCTTATTTTTTAGATAGTCGATATGTAATTCTGATGTGGTTAACTTTCTTTTTTTCTCTCTTTTCAGGGTCCTGGTGGTATTACCGTCAAGAAGACAAACCAGGCATTGCTCATTGGAATATACGACGAGCCTATGACTCCTGGCCAATGCAATATGGTTGTTGAGAGGCTTGGTGATTACCTCATTGAACAGGGACTGTAGTCATGTTAATGCAATGGCGATGGTTTCCCACATAATGTATTTCTTTCCCTTGAAAATCGAACCCTGTTTTCCCTTTCTGGAGGAATTCTTAACTTGCTGTTAAGCTGAAAATGGCATGCAATGTATTTCATTTCAATCTTAGTTATCTAATTTCTGATTTCCCCAATTGTTGGTTGCTGATGTAACAATTTAAAGTTTTCTCTCTCAATAAATTTATGGTAAGCTACGTGTACATGGTCTGGTTTGTTCTATCCCCTCGTGCGATTCATTGTCAAATATGATTGCAAGATTTGAAGCAATTAGATCTTTTGGTAGATAAATAATAGAAATGAATGATTGATGAGTTGGTAGTACTTGCATGAAATATGCAAGTAAACTTTTAGTAATAATTTATAAGCATGCTTATAAAAACTTCCGAAAAGTAATCTTACAATGTATTGCCGTCTTGTAGTGTATTGCACATAACTAAGTCTTAAACCAACCACATGAATGAATTACAACCATTACGAAATAAGGATTAACTAAAATCACTTCGGACAGAAAGGTGGGTAACTTCATAATAAAAGAATAGAACAAAGGGTTGCAATTGTCTCCCCCACTTGTGTGAGAACCACACACTTCATAACAAAACATTGTTGCTTGAAGTGACGGGACGACTTGGATGGAATGTTTTACCTATAAAAAGGAGTCATTTCCCTCCTTGAAGGGGACATGAATTTGGAGAGAATTTAGGCTTTATTCTACATATTTAGTTCGTCTTCAACTTACTTTGATCGTGTCTATATAGGCAAAAACCCCATTTTCTAAGTTAATTCTTGTGAAGTTGATTAAAAAATGCCACTTCACTTTTTACTGTCAATAGTTTGACATTAGAAGGGGCAACGATGTCCCAAAAAATTCCATGCAAAGATAGTCCTATCCAAAATTCTAAAAATCCATTCTTCCCTTTTTTCATTACGAAATGAGCCAGAATCGAGGTTCAAGAAGCTGCAGCAATACCCAAAAAAGGAGTAACAATGTCGAAACCCCGCCAAATTTCCGCAGATATCATGCGGGCAAAACTTTTACCCTAATAGTATAGCATCAAACAAGGGCGAAGTTCCTTAAGATATACCTCAACAGATTCAGTAACCAAATAGTATAGTGCAGAATTTTCAATATTGTTACCCTAATAGTAGTTCTTGATAGATTTGTGAAAATGGATTATCAATACAAAATTTTATCAAGCACTAATCACATGCATATATAAACTCCATGTTGAAATCAAAGAAAAGATAAAAGCGAAAGCATACTGTTACGGATCTCCAGCTCATCCATCCACCTCATCCGCCACGTATTGACCGAACCGATTTCGCATCTCATGACGGGATAAACATCCGAACTGAAATCACACGGACGAAATGATATGTTGACTCCAAACTAAACGCATCACCGCCTCCCTCCTAGAAGAACATATCTCATCTGCCTCCACGACGGATGCAAAGGCCCGCACTCCACATTACACCCCGCCAAACTCACCCATATTCACATATCTAGGTGATTGATGGGACGTGTGTCAGAGTACAAACGGTGAAGTTAGTGGTTGTGTCAGAAATCATTTAATGCTCGCCAACCTATTGATTGACGGAATGACGCCTATGAC
>CAIGRP010045533.1:0-13283 GCA_903798385.1 Fraxinus cuspidata
ATAAACTGACCTATAATTCACCAATGCAAGCTGACATTAAAAGGAAATCTAGAGGAGCACAATAAGGATCATCATTTATCAATAGTACACATTATAAAGCCTACCACTTTTCTCTGATGCAACAAATATTATTTCATCATTCTCAAGCCTTTATTTTCCTGCTACTTTTGATTTTTACAAAGTCGGGTCTCCCATGCCGCAATGACAGCATAAATCTTTTATACAAGCTTAGCATCTAAATTGAGGTAATGTTAAGCATGTTTGGCTAAGCATAAAAAGGCTATGAGTAAAATAAGTTCTAAAGTAAATAAAATTTTTAATTGATTAAAGTTGGAAAAAATAGTAAGTTCCAGTAAAGTATGAGTGGCATAGTGGTGACAAAAGTTATTTCAAAGTAACTTTACCTTTTTCCTATGCTAAGCCAAATATGCTTTATAGACCAGCGGAAGATATAAAGCAAGTACTAGTAATCTGCAGCAGGTAAGTCCCTACACTACCAGGAGCATGTATAGCTAAGCTTGTAAGTACCTTATAAGTTTAGCCAAACATGCTACATATAGAAGAATTGTAGTTGATCTTACTCGGATTTGCGGGCTTTTTCTTTAAACTGTTCTTGCATGTGTCTCATGAGATCGTCACTTGTCTCCATATTTTCTTCCCCTCGCTTACGGATCACAATATTCAGTATGCTATCTAGGCCTAAAATTCTGTTTGAGTTCATAGACTGCTTCTGTTGGATGGCAAAATCATCTTCTTTCATTTTAATCTCATTCCGTGATATTCGCTCAAACAGTGATCTCAAATACTCCTCTGGTAGATCTTTTCCATCATCAATTCCACGATTGTTCCTTATAAAATCCTCAGCTGACATCTGCATTAATTGATAAACATTATATTATAAGAAATTTAAAATGGATCAAATATATGCCCCTTAAACCCCATCATTTGGGATAAAGCTTCATAACTATACCTTGTTCTTGACCATAGGGTTATGAGCATCCGTGTTCAGCATTATAACAGAATAGGCAAGCACATAAGCTGTGTCAGCACTTGTAAAGACCTTTGGATTGCATTTGCAGTACCGTTCGGCAAACTTTTCCATGATGCGGTCAATCTTCTGTGCCTCGCCAGGCAGCCTAAATCCCTGTAGAAAGACTCTTATAGCCTCATCAAACTCCATATTTTGGAACTCAAAAGAATCCACATATGCATGCATCACTCTCAGAGATAAATCTTCCCTTTCACCCAAGTAGTCACCAATCAGAGTTTTATTCAAACCAGATGCATTTTTAAGGAAAGCTGCTATCTCTTCTGGCGAGTTCCCCACCTTATTTGCATTAATCAGAAATTCAATACCTTTCTTAGGTTTACGGTTAAAGAGAGAGATGCCTTCCTGCCACGAATATCATATTAGATTCCATGTATCATCCACAGAAAAATGGTCATGAGACAGAACTGTTACACTAATGGATAAATTATTTTTTAATTAACCTGAAGTTCAAGCTTGTAAGCACGGCGCTGCTCAATTGTTGAAACGTCAGAAACTTCGCTGGAGGCTTCAGACTGAGTGTCTGATGCTTCCGTCGGATCGTCTGCATTGCCATTCACCAAAGTGATACTTCCAGGTTCAGTATTGTTGTCTGCATCCTCGTATTTCTTTGTAGAGTGGGCATCTGGAATTCGCAATTGTTTATTCATCCAGTCACCCATGGACTTCAAAATAGCAACCAAGCATTTCATAGCTTCTACCTTCATGGTAGCATCTTGAGGCGGCTGTAGTGTAGTTGCAACACCAGGTGGGACACCTTGAGCAGTTTTGAGAAGTCCATTTACCATCCTGTAAGGAATATCACGAGTTTATGGAAAAAGGCAATGTGGACTTAAGATTATGCTGAACTAAGCAAACTGCAAGCAAATTCATCTGGTTACTCATCCTTTGGGAACCTGTAGATTAAAAATTTAATTTCCTTCAAGTCCAAGGTTTTTTTTTTTTTGTGTGGAATGACTTCAAGTCCAAAATTGCATATAAATAATTATTTGACAGATTAATCTACTTCGTAAATCTGTCTCCTAGTTTGTAGACGGTAGAATATTTATAGGATTCTTCCCTGATTTTCATAGAGTGAGTTGCATGTTCTTTGTGAACGAGTACTCCATAAACACTGTAGTTTTCTTTGTAAATTGAACAAATGCCTATTATCTAAGCTAGGGATTTCTGAATAATATTTCTTTATCTAATGGTATTGGCGATGGAAATGGGTTTACCAGATGCTGCACCACCACCACCACCCCGCTCCTCTCCCGGGAAAAAAATAGCATCTATTAATTAAGGGGCATAGTTGAGTTCGGGAAAGGGGACAGAAGCCGCTTTCATCTGTTTCATAGGTAATCCAACTGTCTAGACGGGAAAACATGTTACAGTCACTGCATGGCCTTCACTGCACTTCCGTATTTGGATTCACAAAAGCAGATCAACCCAGAGCAAGGGTAACAGAGTTCTTTCCTTAAAGAATTTCATTCTCATTAAGCATAAAGCCAGAGAGAGTAACAAAGTAGCTGATGGCCAGATGCACTTAACATAGCCTTAAAATCAAATTTTGGGGGAAAATGCATTTTGGAATAGTGATTTTCTGAAGAATGTGTGGTTAAAAAAGAAGGAAAATTTTTGGATTTACGTGTAATATTATTTTATTGGAAATTTTGTTGTTGAAAAGAAGAGAGAAAAAATGTATTAAAATTTTAATGGAGCCCAAACTGGGGAATAGTTACTTGCTAACTTCAATGGGCGCTCTTGTAATAGGATTTTAGGAGTCAGAATAGATATAAAGAGAATCCTCATTCTAGAGGCATTTAGATAGGTATCAAAAGTATTGAGAAAAATTTCATCCTTTTGTGATGCTTGATGATATGCGTTCAGAGTTAATGGAATACCGTTGGAGGGTTCTACTAGGAGCATATTATCTGTGAAATACATACTGGTGATTTAGGAGGACCTTTTGGTCGAGGCAAGGATTTAGCCTTGGTGAAAGAACGGTTTTACTGACTTAAAAGCATATGAGATGTTGAGAAGCTAGTGAAATGTTGTCAAATTTGTCGAGGTTAATATGCTAAAGTTCTTTCACAAAATAGTTAGCATAACCCATTCCTATTTTGCATAAGGACTTCACTGATTAAGTATTTGTAGCAGTTGATCAGTTCTCTAAGAAGGCTCGCTCCATTCCTTGTTTAACACAAGGCTGATTCATTATTTGGGGGAGTTTTGCAACACTATAGTGGACTTTCAGCATTCTGTGTGGAGGAAGAAAAAAAATTGCAGTAATCTAGTACTTCTCATCCACGAAAGTCATGGTCAAGCAAAGTGGTGGTAGGATTAGTAATTGCTAAGGTGCTTGTTGAAGATCATGCTAATGCCTGCAACTTGATTTTACTTCATATTGAATTTCCTTATAAACAACCCAGTGAAACGCACGACAAAGAAAACTCTTTGAAGCTGTGTATGGTCATAGACCTTAAAATGTGTAGGATCTTTTTCTGTCACTGTCAAAACCCAACTTAGTGAAGATGCCCATGATGCATGGACACTCTTAGTAGTGATGTGTGCCCGTCACCGATACTCCTTGGACACTCCATAACATATAATATATTTATTTTTTCCTTTCTTGACAGTCTAGTTTCTAGTTTAACTTAAAGTTACAATAACAAATAGCTACTCAACTAATTTAAAAGATTTCATGAACAAAAATCAAATCTAAGAAAAGAATTAATTTTATTAAACGATAAAAAGCATAAACATAAAGATAATGTATATAAACTATAGTTTAAAGAATGTAAATTAATGTGTCTCCGAAGTGTACGTGTCCTACATTTTGAAAAATCGTGTGTCATGCCGTGTCAGACATCATGTGAGGATAATTAAGATGCACGTTGTATTTGCAAGTTATCATGGTTGAAATAATTCTTGGTCATTTAGGGCACAGACATTAGAAAGATTATGAAGTTGTGTAATTATAACAAGTCATCAATCAATATTGCCTAAAAATCAATGTCTAGTTCAACATGATCTTGCAAAGCATGTGAATGCACAAGCACTTTAACAAAAAGAGGCTGGACACTGGATTGATTTGTACTCCTTATGTTTCAAGATGTGGACAAGTCTATGATGTTTTGACTAAGAGGCTAAGAGCCTACCAGGTGAGTGGCAAGCTGGGAAGTTAATATATACTCACCAGCTTGAGCGAGAATTTTTTACTGATCCATGAGAATCTGGTTATAGATCCCATAGAATCTGATTCATTTATTGTAAAGGAAAGTACTTTCATTTAGTTCAAATATTGAACATATTATTTAACGGATTCCTATCCTTGTAATTTCTTTAATCCGCAACACTGTTTCTGCCTCTGCACTGTAGAATGTTTATAGGGATACTTTCCTTATTTACATCAAGTTAGTTACCTACTACAGATGAATGAACACTTTATGAATATTGTAAATTTTTCTCACAGAACCTATTCAAGTGTGCAAACCATGTTTGACTACAGATACTGTAAAACACAGGGCAACTAATAACCCCTTCTAGGGAATAGGCAAGACAAATATTGACCAATGAGCATATAAAATTGTCATTGCGCATACACTATTGTGACTCGAATAAAGTCAACTAAATGATGAGCAAACCATACCTCTCAAATATGTTAGAAGAATTCACATCACAATCATAGTTAAGGAATATGTCTACCAAGATCTGTGAATCAACGCACAGCTTCTCAAGAAACCGAAGCACAATCATCTTTTGCTGATAATTTGGTTGAGCAACATTTTCCAATACTCTGAGGACAATCATGGGGAAAAACACACCAATCTCTGCTTTCAGTCCAGCTCTAAATCTTGACACCAGACTAATAAAAATTGAGCAGGAAAGCTGGAAAACAATCGTGAGGGTTGAAGCACTATTCTTCAATAGGGACAGACACAAGTACTGCTTAATGGCACCTAAAAATCTGTTCATGCAAGAAAATCAGAGCAACGGTGAATAGCAATAATGGAACTAGAGCTGAATACTAGAAAAGGATATACATGTAACAAAAGCAACTGTGAATAGTCATATTTTCATGTAAAATGAGTGTCTTTTGACGTTGGAGACTAAAAAATGATGAAATCTGCAAAAGAAGAAACATGGAAATGGGGTACCAAAAAATGCAGCCAAAATGAATGGGATAGACTAATATTATGGAGGAATTTTTAATGGGTAAAACGAAAAAACATTAAACAGTGGTAAGTCTACAGCATATCTACATTAGTCAAAGTAATTGAACTCATTCAAAAGTAATGCACCAACTTAAACAAAAATTGCAAGCAACAATCTACATACACGAACAATCATCTACGATTCTAACTTCTCCACTAGTTCAACATCCATGGAATCGTTGTATGGCTAATGATAACATAGATAAAATCTTTAAGAGAAGGAGAAAATCATTGGACAAATGCATGACGAAGAGGAAAAAAATGATATTTAAAAAGATATGTGATTCGAGTTAAGTAAGGAACCACAAGGAGCAATGCGGTTTTGTTGAATCACAAACCAAACCAAGGAGCAATAAAGGGATTGTGTTTAATTATTGCAAAAGAACAAAGCTTCCAAAGCTTTCAAGTCTAGCTTTTGCATTAAACCCTTCTGCTAGGCACACAACATCTATTTTGAATTAGCTTTTCAATTTATGGTGGCAACGTGTAAGGATGACTATCGCCTTTGCTAAAATCTTCCATAAGATGACTTTCTTTTCTTTTTGATGATAAGGTGATTAATGTTTTCACTTTTGTGCTACTTATAAAGTGCTAAGCATAAAACGTTGGTTCTTGCCAATTCTGTGATAGTTTAGATAATTCATTTGTTCTACATAGCGCAAGGTAAGATGTGAACTCATCTCCTTTTAATATATGACCAGCGTGGTCACTAACATGTTAATATGGTCACAGATGAATAAAGTTTAGAGGCATGGTGATGCATGTACAGAACACTTTTCTGCAACTTAAAAGAATGAATATTATAGAATATGACGAAAAATTTATTTCAACCAGAATCTATAAAAAACGGCCATTATGGGCTTATCCATTTCTCTATGCAGCACCTAAAGCAAGCAAATCTGGCACCATTTACTCCATTTCTAGTGTGTCCAAAGCAGCTGTGTTAATGTGAATTTATCATTGAGACGTCCATGGCAAACTCATTATCAAACAAAACAATGTATAAATGGTAAAATCAGAGTACAAATTGGTTAAAAACCATTTACACAAGCTAGAAGCTATAGCACAATGTAGCATGTTCAGGCTGAATAAAGTTAATCATTAACGCTTGTATTAGTCAATCGAGTACCTTTCACTAGTCCTAAATATTGCCCCTGCATTCTCCAACAAAATCTTGAGTAACTCCAATGCCACAATTTTCCCTCTCATAGCGAGAGGGTCTGCCACTGCATCTTTGGGCGGAGTTTTCATTGAAAGCTTACACAATGCTCGGAAAACCAAAAAGGCATCCCGTCTTAACTTATTACCAATCTGAACCTCCAAATCATCGTCCCTCTCCCCCTCGCCGTCAACCAGCTCCCCTTTCCTTCCCTCCAAAGCTGTTTTGTACATACTAATCTCCCAGTACTTTGCATCCAACATATCCTTATCCGTAGAATCCAACAAATCTGCAGGGTTTGTGCCTTCCACGGTTGATGTCTTGGTGTCAAAAGCCCCATCATGAGACCCAATTCCGGACCCCAAACCAGCACTTGGTGTTGAGGGACTAAAAACACCATCGATGTCCTGCACTACCTTAGTAATAAAACCCTGCACAAACATAGTCATCGAGCCATCCACATCTGCCTTCTCTACGGGCTCCATCAGCTCTGCAACGACAATTGGCTGCAATGGCACAGTTGAGCAATCTGCCTCCATTCTCCGAAATACAATCACCAGCATCTGAACCAATGACGCCTTGGCAGTAGTCTGATTTACCACATTTTTACTATTCAAGTAAATATCATAACAAGTCCTGACCACCTGTAACAAACAATCCCCATGGATTCGTAACGAGACTGATGTCACCGCTGACAAGAGTGTCTTGATCACTAACAACTCAACAGATTCATCACCCAGATCGTGACATTTGCAGACGGATTCAATCAATCTGGACAATAATTTTGCATCAGGGCCACCACTGGGGTCGGCCTCCCCACGAAGGTAGCCGTGGGCGATTAATTTCTGGACAGCATCAAGGGCAGGCTCGGCGACTTTAAGGTAATTGGACGAGAGAGCATTGATAAAGGGGCTTAAGATGAAGTCGGAATCCAAGAGGGGGAGTTCTAGTAGAACCCCAGGGTGGGGCGATGATGTGTCAGTATCCGATTGGATGGATGGTGAAGAGGGTGAGGTGGGAGAGGATGGTAGGGGGGTTGGGTTGGCTGATGTGAGGCGTTCGCCGACGGACTTGCACTCCGCGGCGAGCTTGGAGTGCTTGCGCCAGGACGCATTCTTGATAATCTTCTCGAGGGCCGGGACTAGAACGACGTTCAGGCGGGAATCGGCTTCCGAAGAAGCCATTCCCGGGACTTGATAGTGGTTTAGATCTGAGATGGGAGCTGTGTTTTGGTAATTTGAATGCTGCGGAAATGGTGGCGGAGTGGTGGCTGATATGTTGGTGAACTGGTGGGGTAGACGATGGTGGACAGATGGCGGAGGTGGTGGTGGATCTAGTTTGGAGAGCAGAGAAATGAGAGGAAGAAGCTGCTTTGGAACTGCAGCATGTGGATCGCGGAGACGACGGGAAGTTTGATGCGAAGTCTAAAGTTTGCGACAGTTGAAATGACCGCTATGCCCTTTAAAATAATTTCAACAAAATATAATTTCTACACTCGTATTCATTCCCCATCTAGATAGTAGCCATTCAAATTGTAATTATACCTGGTCACTGCAGTTTGGAATAAATTTCAAAATGGTCATTGAATTAATTTATAGCAGTAGTCATTGAACTTTCTAAAAGTTAAATAATGATGTTAATTTAGAATATTGATATAAATGGCCGCTTGAAATATCAATGTGGACAATTACGGTATTATACATTATACGACCAGAGTCAAATACGCATCATTGAAGTTCGTAGTAAATTTAAAAATAGTCAATAAAATAATTTTATACCACAGTAGTCATTGTAGTTACTCTTGTAGTTGTTGAAACATGAAATTGCCTCTTTGACACAACACTTTGGTCATAATTAGCATTATAATCACTAATCGGGTTAATTGTTTCAAACCTTATCGAACTCTGTTTCGCTTCTTCAAAATCTCCATCTACTGTATTTAATGGAGCTGCTAACATGGCGGATGGAATATACACATGACACTATTTTCCTTCTATTTCCACCAATTGTTTGGTTATGTTTATTTTTCACGAATTGTCGTCTCTAACGGTGTTCCCAGCCCTCACGCCGAATTGCTCAACTTTAGCATTGTGCATTTTGATGATTGCCATGGAATTTGAATCACCAATCCACCGGCTAACAAGAGTACTCTAAAAATAAATTTCAGTTGAATTGAATCAAAACCGAAATTCTGATTACCACTGTGTTTCAGTTAATAACTAGATATGTACCACAAGATGGGTTATTTCTATGAGATGCAAAGAAGAAATGGCTTCGATCATGTTGTCTCAGGTATGCAAAAGCAAATATGAGGGGTGGTCTTTATCCTTATTTAAGTTGATAATTATTTCCAGATATTTTTTTGGCAGGTCAGAGTTTTCGTGTGAAATTTTCAAGAAACCATATAACCACAAATTGAGTATGAGTCAAGACTACTTAACCAAAACCATTAGTTTGCTTGTTTGTAGTGATAATGGAAAATGTTGGTAGTTGGATGTGGTGGATGTTTTCCTTAAGTTTTAGGAGTTAATTTGATTTCAATTGGGATTAAATAATGCAACACAGTAGGTAACTTGTTCCTTAAAAATATTTTTTTAATAAAAATTGAAATATTTTAATGTTATTCTACGAGTAACGAAAAAACACATGTTGTAACTCGTAAAAATGTTTTTTTTTTTTCTAATGAAAATTAAAATTGATTTTATCAAAAAGATGCATTTTTTTGAAGAAAAAATAAATATTAAAGAAGTTATAGTCGTATTTTTAATGAAAACTTCGTAGTTTGTAGCGTCAGAAAATAAGGTGAAGTCGTTGAAGGTAATGATTTTCGAGTTGGTGTTGGTTGAACAAAAAAGTAGAAGTAACTTAGATATCACACTATATTATCTATGTAAAACGTGAATTTTTTATACGAAATTAACATAATGTGTTACATATGTAAATCATAAAAAATAAACTTACGGTATTTGTGATGTTATCCCATTTTTCTTTCTTTTTGTAACTGAAATTGTAGGAAGTGTTGACGGGACATCGGCTTTAAAGGGCATAATGTATTCGGCCGTTGGATGGATTGGAAAAGAAAAAAATACATGGTTGAAGATAAAGGAAAAATACACGACTTTCAAAATTGACAAATTTGAAAAATTCTTTCAAAAATCAAGTGATATTAATTAAACATATAATTAGTAAGTTTTATAAATTAAATAGGTTAAAATCACAATAACATATAGTTTATGATTAAAATGATATAATAATCACAATCACAAGTGTCACGGTCACAAATCACAAATTACCATTTATCTCCCCCACCTCACACCACCATTGGCACCATCCAAAATACGTTGCCGCCTTAGATCCATAACTCATCACTACCATCTCCAAATGCGCCACCACAACCAACACCGCGCACACCATCGCACTACCACCTCACATACAACAACAATGCACCACATAGATACACACATACCACCGTACACACCATCACATACAGATTTGCACCACCACATACCTGCACACACACTACCGAACAGCTTGGGCTTTGGTTTGAACTTTGAAGGAGATAAGAGTGGTAGTGATAGTGGTGATAAAGGAGGCAGTGTCAACGAGAAAGATGGAGAAGAAGACCCAACTATTCATCATCCCAACAACATTTTAACCCTCCACTAGGAACCAACCTCTGCCACCGCCTTAACAATAACAATTTTCGTATTAGCCACGACCTCCGTCAGAGTCTTCTTCTTCATATCTACCACCTGACCTAGCTCCTGCAACCTATTTATTATCCCCCTCCCTAGTTCAATCAACCTCAGTCTTAGCTACCTATACAACCACTATCATCACCACCGCCTCCTCCTTCATCCCCTCCACCGTCGCCATAGCCCTCTTATCCTTTCCCATCCCCTTCTTTCGGACTTTCTGCTAGATTGAGCAAAGAGGACAAGCAGGTTGCTGGAATTGTTATTATATAGATCTGATTTTTTAAATAAGTGTTATTTCAGTGACCTTTTGTTTGGATAGAAAATGAATTAGGGTTACAGGAGTGGGGTGGACAAGGTACACCTGATTCATGAAATATTAAGTTCGTGTTTGACAGCTATTATTTTCAACATTTAAAGATACACTTTTAAATGTGAAACATGTGAAATTCTTTCAAAAATCAGGTAGTATTAATTAAATATATAATTAATAAGTTTTATAAATCAAAATAGGTTAAGGTCACAATAACATACAATTTATAATTACAATTATGTACTGGTTACAATCACAAACCATAAATTTTATAGGTCACAACTTATTTACTAGTCATAAATTATCAAATTAATTGGTCATAACTTATTTATCGATCACAAAATATTAAATTAATTTATTACAACTTGTTTCTATGGTTCATATTTCGTATTGGGTTCATTCCTATAATAATCGGATGAATTAAGTTGTAGACATGAAAGCATAAGAACTCAACGAGATTCCCTTCTTTGTTTACCTGATTCAAGGGAAAAAGGTCACAATCTTTTTTCATCTAAATGGCAATCAAATTAACTGGTCATAATTACTCAATTAAATGGTGACAAATTACCCTTATCTCCCATCATCACACCACCGTCAACACCGCTCAAATCATGTCGTCGCCTCAAATCTACTCCAAACGCACCACCATGACCACACTCAACAAACCACAACCACCTCCACCACAATCGCACACACCATTGCACTACCACCGCACATACAACAACGCACTACACAGATCCACACATACCACCATACTCACACTCTACACACCATCATACAGAGATCTACACACACGTACCACCTCATACATGCACACACACCAATGAACAATTTGGGCTTTAGATTGAAGAAGGAGATAGGAGTGGCGGTGATATTGGTGACAAAGGAGGTGGTGTCGACGAGAGAGATGGAGAAGAAGACGTTAATTGGGAGAGAGATTGAGAAGAAGACCCAACCATTCACCATCCCGACAACATTTAAACCATCCACCATGAACCAACCTCCGCCACCACCTCAACAATAATAGTTTTCGTATCATCCACCACCTCCATCAAAGTCGTCTTCTTTATATCCACCACTTGGTCTAGCTCGTACAACTTATTATCACCCTCCCCAGTTCAATCAACCTCAATCTTTGCAACCTCTACAACCACCATCATCGCCACCACCTCCTCATTCTCCTTCATCTCCTCCACCGCCGTCGTAGCCCTCTTCTCCTCCCCACCTCCTTCTTTCAAACTTGCTGGAGTTGTTATTATATAGATCTTATTTTTGAGAGAAATGTAATTTTTGTGACCTTTTATTTGGATAGAAAATGAATTAGGGTGAAGGAGTGGGGAGGATAAAATACACCTGATTTATGAAAGATTAAACTTAAATCTGACTAATGAAATGTAAATTTTAAAAAGAGGCGTAGTTGTAATTTCATTGTTGATAATTTATTGGTGTTGCTAGATTGTTTGTTTTTTTTTTTTATAGTTAAAATTAGGCTCATTACCCAAAAAAAAAAAATTATACTTATACCTTTAAAACTATAATTTTCGTATTAATTCGTCCAACGCCCTCCCTCAGGCAAAAAAAAAAAATCTCGAAAACCTTAAAAACCCACAAATTGATTTTGTAACTTTTTTTTGAATATTTATCTTTTTTTTCTGTCACTTTTCATTTAATAATTTTTCTTTCCTATTTTTACGAAATTGAGAGTTAATCATACCATAAGAATATTAATTTAAAGGAACATGATATATCACTTTTTATGATACTTTTTAGTAGTGATATTCCTTAGTTTCTTCAAAAAAGTAACATACACTTTAAATTTCATAAAATTGTTTCCAAATTTACCTTATGTGCAAATATAAGGATACATCAATTGTTTTATTGATGTAATTGCATATCAATGACAACTTAGTCTCTTTTTAATTGTGTTAACACTTAGGTTCTTAAAAAAGCGCCATAATATGTTACTTTTTTTATATAAAAAAAAGTGACATTTGCATTTTAGCAAATGTTGTCGTACGTGCATTCTATTGGCCAACAATTCCATACAGTCAATCACTGTTACTTTTGGATTCATTATCTTGTTCCATTTGTCTCTATAATAAATGAAGATGTTAATTTTACAAATAATATAAATGAAATAGTGTGAGACTTTAAAAAAAAAAAAAATAATAATTAGCACATAACGTCCCCACATTTCATTATTATTGTGGAGAATGTCCATGCTTTTCATTTTTTGACATGTTCACCCTTATTTCCACATTTCATTGCGCAAAATGTCATTTTTACTTATTTTCTCAATTAAAATTTTTGAAATGACTAATATACCCTTCCCTTTAAATAAAATAAAAAGAAAAAAATTAATTGTAATCACAGTCCCATTTTTTTAAAAAAAATGTCAAAATAAGTCACAAATAAATTATTAAAAGGGTAATTAGCACATAATGTCCTTATCTTTCACTATTATTGCAAAAAAATGTTCACACCTTTTATTTTTTTGGCATTTAAAATGAAAATGTTAATTTTACAAATAATATAAATGAAAAAGTGTGAAACATAAAAAAAAAAAAAAAAAAAGTAATTAGCACATAACGTCCCCACATTTCATTATTATTGTGGAGAATGTCCATACTTTTCATTTTTTGACATGTTCACCCTTATTTCCACATTTCATTTTGTGAAATGACTAATATACCCTTCCCTTTAAATAAAATAAAAAGAAAAAAAATTAATTGTAATCACAGTCCCATTTTTTTAAAAAAATGTCAAAATAAGTCACAAATAAATTATTAAAAGGGTAATTAGCACATAATGTCCTTATCTTTCACTATTATTGCAAAAAAAAATGTTCCCACCTTTTATTTTTTTGGCATTT
>CAIGRP010045544.1:0-20788 GCA_903798385.1 Fraxinus cuspidata
TCATTGTCTGTTCTTCCCGGTAATCTACCTGCTATAAGGGACCATCTGCAAAAAATCCCATTAAAAATGATCATGATTAGTAATTCTAACAAGAAATCATTCGTTTTAAAGGCGTGAAATGAATCTTCTAATCTTTTTCTTCTTTTTAGTGAAAAATTACAATAGCGAGTGGACGCATTGAAAAGACCAGTTGAAATCCTTTATATATTATAGGAATATCAGGTAGATCCCTTGTCGAGAGGATAAGTATACTCGATAAAATTCAATATATATGAATATGAAAAGGACTTACTTGTTACCAAGAAGGCTATGGAATTTGATAATAAGTTCATCTTCTTCCTCAGAGAAGTTTCCACGTTTGAGGTCAGGCCTCAAGTAATTGATCCACCAAGCGACCGCCAGCAGCCTTCACCGTGAGCTCGAATATATGCAATAAGACGATCATCTTCTTCCTTAGTCCATGCTCCCTTGTTTGTATGAGCTTTCTCACAGCAAGGAGACCTTCCCATTTTTTGAGTAGAAAATAAGTGAAAAACTTCTTGAACAGAGCTAGCTGGGTGTAATAAATAACTATTGCTTATTCTTCCCCTTTTTGCTCTTTTTTTAAGACGGGTTTCGGGTGTTAGTACTATTGACTTTGGATAAACGAAAGTCTCTAGCCTTTATGAAGAATTCTTGAGCGTCAGGGCCGGCCCCTTCACATAAGCTTTTGCATATGAGAGAGAGAGAGAGAGCTTCTAGATGTGAGTTGGTAAGACAGGTTAGAGAGAGTTGGTGGAAGCATCTATCTTGATGATACTAGGCATTATCAAATATCATAGAATAATTTAGAAAAGTGAAATGAATAATAAGATATTATAGAACGTTTGGTGGAATGTGTTGAATAATATTAACGAACGAAGAAAAAGTGCAAATCTCGAAAGTTATTTCGTATTGTCTTGTCTAATCCTACGTACTAAATAATGTTCTTAAAGTATAATAAGACTGTAAGTCCCTGTTTGATTCGACTAAAAATCAGATTTTTAGAAAATTTTAACAAAACATTTTATCAGATGAAATGTGTGGTTGAAAAAATGATAAAAGTTGTGGATTATAGTCTTTGAATCACCTTCTATTAATAATTATTTAGCTCACCCTCTAAAAATCTCCCCAACAAAAAGGACCACACTATGCACCAGAATACTTTTGGCACTAATATAATATGATCATGTTGTTGGAACTAACACCCTTAATGATTTATGGTAAGTTTATATGCGACAGATTAAATTTTACTCTAATAAATTTAGAATCGATTACATGAAATTTTTATTGTTTAATTTTAACCACAAAAATTATGCAGACATCGTTTTAAAGATCTTGTTTAACTTTTCCTCTTCTAACATGCATACAATATTTCCGTCGTATTTATTTTTTGTTTTCCTCAGTGTTGTACGACCCTTTTAAGTATTCTATATTGTAAGTGTATGTCCCCATCAAGTATTTTTCTTTCCGAATTAAAAAAGCAGATTATAATTTAAGTTTATTCCCCTTAGTCTTGAACATATATTAATTATTGATGGTAGTTGATGATACTATTTATTTTAAATGCAGTAGGAAGAAAGAGGATTTTTTATGTTAAATTGTTAGGGCTTCTAGAAGATTTTGAAGTTGAGGAAATTAAGGGAAAATGAGTGTGGTTGTAGTTGTATGTGGGCTTTGGTTCACCTTCCACCCCCAACCTTGTGGTGGAAGTTTGTTTAGGCAGCAAAAAGTAGGGTAAGGGATGGATTGGATTGGATATATTCATATTTTTTGTTCTTTCTTGTATCATGCCATCTCATCATTTGTTACCCACCACCAAATATAAATTTCCTTCATCAACCCTCCTCCCACCCACCGACACGTACCCCGGGTAGCGTAACGAGAATGGACAAATTTATTTATTTATCTTTCTTAAGCACATTCTCTCTCGAATATACTAGATTTGGATCGATAATCTCATTTGATGAGTCATTTACTAATAATCGGAAAAAAAGTACAGATTTTGAAGTGTGCGTATGACTTGATATCTTGCATGTTTGGAAAGTGTTCATAGATTGTTTAAATTATAAACAGATAGAAATTAATGGTTGATAAGTGGATAGTATTTTTGGATCCCTAAAAATGTTTGGATGGAATATTTATAAACAGTTTATAAATATGAGCGAAATGTTGAGAAAACAAAGGAGTCCACATGATTGAAAGCTAGAAAAAATTCCACCTTTACATGTGCCCTCGCCATGCCCTTTGTCATAACAAATCGTGTGAAATATTGAATTGATATCGGGAAAGGTCTGATTTATTAAAAAGATGGTGGACTTATTTGTATGTAATTGTCTTCAATATATATGCTCTCATCCTATAACTCTGCCCATCCATAGGTTTTGATAAGTTGAGAGGGGGAGAGATCTACCAACTTGTGTAATTTCATGAGTATTTTACCTAACTCTTCACCTTTTTTGGAATCCATTAATGTCTCCATCATTTTTAATATGTATATAAAGCAAAGTATCAAAATCCTATCCAATGACTTGTAGCATTTAATTCTCCCCCATTTATTATGGATTGGAATTTGTCCCAACAATCAGTTAGGTAGATTAATGAAATTTATCTAACCAAACTAGGGTTCCTCTTAAAATCACATGATACCCGACCACGTGTTCTACATGATCCTTTGCGTGATCGCATTAAAAATGCCTTACACATTGCAGTTTGACTCGAACTCAAAAGTTTTACGTGTACTACTTTAATATAACATTCAATTTTTTAATTAAATTATCAAAGAGTAACGTAATAGAGTTTACGATATTTGGAGCGGAGCTCGAAGATAAGATTTGTGGGGGCAAATTACACCAAAATTTAATTGTAGGGACAAAAATTGAAAATTACAAGGACTATTTTGAAAATCTTGAAAAAAAATTGGGCAAAATATTAATTTTTTAAATTTGTTGTGGGGCAGCCGGGCAGGTGACCCCACTGCCCACCTTGGACGATATAATCTAACATGACAGCTTGTGGATATCATGTGCTTTGGTGTAGAAATAAGATTTATGGTACTGTCAGAGAAAACTTTTACCTACCTCTTTTGTTTGTTCTTCCCTCTCCCATGTGAGTCCCTTGAAACTTAGCCAAAATTGGGTCTGCATCAACTGCCCCACATTTGGTGGATAAAGCTCCACTTATTTACATCCTAAAAATCACTTTTATTTGTGTCCTCTCATAGTAGAGAATTGCTTACAAGTAATGCAGTGGATTTAGATTTTCGATAGGCTTGATAGAAAATTTTGTAGTAGGGTTACAAGTAGAGGTGTAATGGTGGATCGAGTTGTCCTTCTGTTCTTGATCTTTTCTTGCTGAAGTTAAAAGTAATGTGCAACCAAACTTGCAAGTAGAGGTGTAAAGATGGATCGAGTCACTCAAACTTGGGACAAGTTAGGCCCTTGTTTAGCTCAATGCAAACCGATCAATGTTGAGACTAATTGTTTTAGGCTTGTTGTTCGTTTTTTTAACTAGACTACTCTAGTTAACATGTGTGAGTAGGTACAACGAAAAAGCAAAAAAAAAAAAAATACACTTCATGTCATCATCTGTTGAGTGTCGTATCTATCTCGCTGATTATTTATATCGTTATTTAAGGAGTTGGGTAAATTTATTACCGTACCAAAAATTTATGAAGTCTAAAACTTCATCATCATCTCCATGATTGTATTCAAAAGTCCTCAACATAATCACTTTTTCTCGTGTAAAAATTAGGTCCTCTATATAAGCATCACACTTTTTCGTATCCAAACCCATATTATTAAAGTCATTTTCTATTAATTATTGAACTAAAGGATCAAAGCATTGAGATCTTGAAAAGGATCAAAGTAGTGAGATCTTGTTCAAAAATTTTGTACTGTATATCCTGTTAGGTATTTGATGTAATTGGCAAGTCTGTGAACAAAATGGACTAAAATTAATATGTTGTAAAAGTCAAGGAGTAATGTGTAATTAATAGAAGTTAAGTTATATTAGTTATAGGGTTCGAGAATGGAAAAGAAGGAAAAACAGCGTCACAATTTCGTTAGAATGTCACCAAGATTTGGTTCGAGTGTCAAAAGCAGAAACGGTGTCGCCCACCTGTCGCTGACCTTCGCTCGAGTGACACACTATCGCTCGCCTGTCGCCCAACTCTCATTCGAGTGACAGGGTTATCCGAGAAATTTTTAATTCATTTTTTAATGCTTTTATCTGACTCATTCATACATTGACCTACATATAAATAACTGAACGATTTTTCTAAGGTTGAACATTGAAAAAAACACATTCACTTCATATCAGCTTCATCAGTTTAGCTTTCGATATTCGTTCTATGATTGGCTATCGGTGATAACAACATCAAATTCACAATCGAAATACCAAAATGTTGTTTCTTATATATCTGTCAGAGTTCTGAAGATCAAGGGAAGGTGATTGGAATTTCAGTCGTTGAAGAGCGTGGAGTTCTTCGTTTATCCACAGGAGATAGACGAATTCACAAAGTTGGGAGTTACTGCGGGAGAGTGCAATCCAGGAGAGCTTTAAAAATTGCAGTTAGGAGTTGGTGCATGAACACGAAATCCAGGAGAGCTGTGAGAATTACAGTCACGGGGTCAGAAAGTACTAGCGATAGTCGAGTCTGGCGGACAGTAAGTTTTAATTCGTTTATAGTAGATTGTTGACGGCAAAGAGTTTTTACCCAGTTGGGGTTTCTCCATGATCATATCTTGTGTTAATTTATTGCTTTCATAAGTGTGGTATTTCAACCTAGGAAAAAAATTGAATTGTATAATTAACCATCTAGAGATAATTGATAGTGACTTGTTGCTATTTAATTATTAAGTTTTTTATTCCGCGTAATCACCTATTCACCTTCCCTCTATATATAGTTTGGGTCGAATTTCATATTTTTAATTGGTATCAGAGCCTTATTTCCATTCCTAACCCTTAATTCATTTTAGATGAGTCAATCATTGTCCGTGCCTCCGTTTTTCGACGAAAGCAACTATGTTTATTAGAAAGTTCGAATGAGAGCTTTTCTTAAAGTATTAGATGAACTTTCAAACTGGATAGACTGCACCATCAACTACTATTGCTGGTGTAACTAAACCCACTGATATTTCACTCTGGACTAAAGATAACTTAGCTGAGTAAACCTGGAACAGTAAAGGCATTCATGCCCTATTCATGGTTGTGTCTGCTGAAGAATTTAGGAGAGTATTGATGTGTGAAACTGCTAAAGACATTTGGAATATATTAGAAACCACACACGATGAAACTAAAACTGTTAAATACTCTAAACTGCAGATGTAGACTTCTAGGTTTGAAGAAATTAGAATGAAGGATGATGAATCGTTTGATGAATTCTATGCGAAACTTAATGATATAGTTAATTCTAGTTTCAACCTAGGAGTAAAGATCCCCGAGTCTAAAATCATTAGAAAAATCCTTTGTTCCCTACATGAAAGGTTTAGACCTAAAGCCATCGCGATCGAAGAAAGCAAGGACTTGGATGTAGTTAAGATAGAAGAACTCGTAAGACCCCTACAAACATATGAACTTACCATATCTCACCCGAAAAGGCTAGATCCATAGCCATAAACACTGTTGGAGACGAAGAGAGCGAGTCAACTGATGATGAGACGCTTAGGGACGATGAAATAGCTTGTTTCGTTAAAAAATTTCAGAAGGTGATGAGGAATAGGAGAAAACTTCAAGAACAGAAAAATGATGTCTCTAGTAAATTTCTGAACGATAAGCGTGAGAAGAATAACTCTAAGACTACTGATAAAAAAAAACTCAATCTATTAGATGTCTAATTTAAAGAAGAACTTGAATAAAGGAAGGCGCAAGGTGTTAGTAGTAACCTTGAGTGATAATGAATCAAATTCGAGTGCTCAGAGTGATAATTCTGGTGGTGAAGATGAACACAATTTTATGGTCTTCGCATCTATAGCTACGATTGAATCCAATAAGGAAAGTGAAAAGGTTGAGAATAAAGTACGTAGTGAAAAATCTGAGGATGAGTCTGAGGATGAGACTGATATTCATAAGTCTTATCGTGAATTATTCAATTAGAGTCTTAAAATCAAAAAGATCAATAAAGGTGTCCCGAAAAAGGTAAATGAACCTGAAAGAGAGGGAGATGGAGAGGGAGAGAGAAACTCATAGGTGACGTACATGACTCTACCAAAAATCTGAATGAGTTGAAACTTATTAATGAGAATTTAGAAACCAAATTTAAATCCTTAACAAGTGATCTTGAAAAATCTAATACTCAAATTCATTCGTTCGTGCGTAGTATACAGAAACTCGATAATTTGTTGGGGATGAACAAGCATGTTGGAAATAGGCATGGTCTGAATTACGTATGGTAATGCTACTGCTAGTACATCCAAGACCACGTTCGTCCCAACCACCAACAAAGCTCGGAATACTGTTAATTCTGAGCCCAATGGCACAAATGTCTTTGGATCAAGACCTAATAGACAACGCAGGGTCAATCGTCCTATATATCGTCAACAACTTCCTGGCAGGTTTGAACCTAGGTTTATTCCCACTGTCACCATTGTCGCACACTGGGACACACAAGACCTAGGTGTCGTAAACTAGCGACTAGAAGTAAAAGTTAGGATTTCTCAAGCAAAGTTAACTTCCTACCCAATTAGGTTAGCCATTTAACTGAAATGATAACTAAGTTAACTAGGATCACTTCCACTTTTAAGAAGATTTAGGTTAAGAAGAGTGGCATTCATATGTTGGATGATCAGCTGAATTGTTATGTTGCCCACGTTGCACTTAACTCTCAAAATAACTATATGTGATATCTTAATAGTGCATGTTCTAGACATATGTGTGGTAACAAAGCCTTGTTCACTTCTTTCGATGATTGAAATGGATGTGTAATTACCTTTGGAGATGGGGCTACTGCACCTATCCTAGGTAAAGGTGTCGTTAATATATCTGGATTACCTATTATCTCGGATGTGCTTTATGTGAAAGGGTTAAAATCCAACTTATTAAGAATTAGTCAAATATGCGATGCTGATTTTGAGATTAGTTTTGTCCAAAAAATGTGTACTGTGTATGACCCTACTAGTAACACTGTCCTCGAAGATGTAAGAACTTCGGACAACTGTTATAGAGTTCTTTCTAATTCTAACTACATGTGCAGTAGTGCGAAAATTGATGTAACTGAATTGTGGCAACAACCCCTTAGTTATATGAACTATAAGAGTTTGTCTAAACTCATCAAGAATGAACTTGTTAATGGTTTACCTAAACTTGAAAATATTGATAACTTACTATGTGGTCCGTGTTAACAAGGTAAATAACTTAGAGTAACTCATAAACAAACTTCTAAAATTGTGACAAGCAAGCCGCTTGAATTACTCCATATGGACTTAATGGGACCATCTAGAACAGAGAGTTTTGGTGGTAAACGCTATACCTTGGTTGTGGTTGACGACTTCTCTAGATATACTTGGATTGGTTGAATTGTTGAGAGAAAAATCTGAAGTGTACAGTCTTGTCATCTCTTTATACAAAATGCTTACAAATGAAAAAGGACTTTACCATATCAAGAATTCGTAGTGATCATGGAAAAAAGTTTGAAAACTCGAATCTTGAGAACTTCTGTTTAGAAGAGGGAATCCAGCATGAGTTCTCCTCGCCGATCATTCCACAACAAAATGGGGTAGTTGAGAGGAAAAATCGTGTATTTTGTGATAACACTAGTGCCATTAATATTTTCAACACTCTCGAACCAAACTTATTGATATACAATATCATTTTATTCGAGAACTTGTAGAGAACCGTGTTGTAGCCCCTGAGCACATCTCTACAGAGAACCAATTAGCCAACCTATTTACCAAACCAATAGATGGTCTGAGATTTGAATCTCTTCGGACAGCTATTGGTGTTTGTGTATATTGTGTATTTTTTTATGCATGCTCTGTCTTTATCATTGTGTGACTTAGATTTATGCATGCCTCGTATTTGTTTTTATTTTTATTTTTGTATGTGTTGTCATTTTTGTTGTGTTTCGTGCATTATATTTTAAATTGAAAAAAAAACAAAAAATTGAAAAATACAAATGTATAAGTTGCTTTTATAGCTTAACATATGATATACTTGAATTTGTTTGTTGTGATCACGCATGGGGTTCATCGATAAGCTGTAACATAATTTTCGTTGCTGGCTTAGGTTATTCATGGAGTACTTAGTATATGGATCTTCATGTACCATTTGCACTGCACATACGATGATCTTGCTAGTGGGACTCTACCACGTGTGTGAGATTTGGGATGAGAATCACATGTTAGTAAAGTGACTTTGAACATGAGTTGACCGTATGTATCAGATCTAAGCTCAAGTTTATCCCTGATATTAAAAAAATATATATATAGAGCTTAAAAAAAGGTAAAGTTCAATATCTTATGTTTTTCTTCGGAGCCTATTTGACTCGAGCAATTAAACCTGCAGGGTTTCTCATAACTTGGTGCCTATGGTCAACTGACTTGAATTAACCGGTTTAAAGCTCGCTACATAGATTATTTTAGTCGCTTAATGAAGAAAAGTCTGCACTTAAAATAAGAAAAATAATAATGAGCTTCGTTTATTGAATGATGTGAAATAAAAACATTTTATTAATATTCAGTGGGAGAAAAAGTACTTCCATTCATAATGAGCTTTTCGTTATAGGTTCTAATATGCTTTAAATAGTTTGATTTTCATAAGTAGGAGAATAAACTTATTGACAGTGGTGTTTAGCGCGTTATTTCTCACAAAATTAAGGTCTGGAGTCCTATTTTCAAAATATTAGTGACACTTTACACATATAAATCACTTATACAATTACTCCATGATAACTTGCGCTACGTATGTGGGAATGTTTATTGTTTGTCGCTTATCCTCGTGCATGTTGACAACAATATTTTTAGATTATTTTATATTAATGTTAAAATACTAGACAAGGAGGGCAAAGCCTTTTCGTGTTATTTTACGTTATCCCTTGTCATTATGTGACAAAAATGAGAGAGTAGTAGGATTTGTCTAAAACTTTTGATTAAATGATAATTTTAGTATTGCTAAATTAAGTTTTAATATTTAGTAATATCAATGTTTTGTTTTGGTATGTTGAATTGCATTGATATTACGTCTTAATTTAACTTATGATATGAAATTGAAAAGATGCATTATGAGTTACTAACTGCTTAAATCACTTTTACACTTAATACTGCTTGATTTAACTGCTTGAATTATTTTTACACTAAGTACCGTTTCACATACATTTTAAACTATGTATTTGAGTTGTCTATTTTAGGAAACGAGTTCTGATAAATGAAAAGTAGAATTCGATCAAGACAATTATTGATTGTGTCTTTTTTTTTTTTAGTCTGTAATTCTATTTCATTAGTGCCCTGACTTTAGATTGTAGTTTTATCATAAAATGTTAAAGGGTGAGCTTGTTAGGTATTTGATGTAATTGTCAAGTAAGTGAACAAAATGGACTAAAATTAATATGTATGTAAAAGATAAGGAGTAATGTGTAATTAGTAGAAATTAAGTTATATTAGGTCTAGGGTTCGAGAATGGAAAAGAAAGAAAAACGGAGCCGAAATTTCGCTAGACTGTCGCCAAAGTTTGGCTCGACCGTCAGAAACAGAAACTGTGTCGCTCGCCTGTCACCAGGCCTTCGCTCAAACGACACACTATCGCTCGCCTATCGCCCAACTCTTGCTCAACCGACAGGGTTATCGAAGAAATTTTTAATTCGTTTTTTAAAGGCTTTTTATCGGCTCATTCATACATTGACCTACATATAAATAAGTGAATGCATCTGAACGATTTTTCTAAGATTGAACAATGAGTAAAACACATTCCCTTCATATCAACTTCATGATTTTAGCTTTCAACATTCATTCTGTGATTGACTATTGACGATAAAAACATCAAATTCACAATTCAAATACCAAATTGTTGCTTCCTATATATCTGTCAAGATTCTGAAAATCAAGAGGAAGGTGACTGGACTTCCAGTCGTTGAAGAACGTTAATTCACATGAGATAAACAAATTCACAAAGATGAGAGTTGCTACAAGAGAGCGCAATCCAGGATATCTTTGAAAACTGCAGCTGGGAGTTGGTGCAGGAGCACGAAATTTATGAGAGCTGTGAAAATTGCAATCAGGAGGTCAGAAAATACTAGTGGTAGTGAAGTCTGGAAGACTGTAAGTTTTAATTTATTTATAGTAAATTGTTAACTGGCAAAGTGTTTGAAATTTTTACCCAATTGTGGTTTCTCCGTGATCATATCTTGTGTTAATTTATTGTTTTTATAATTGTGGTATTTCAACATAGGAAAAAAATTGAATTGTATGATTAATCTTTAGAGATAATTAATAGTGTTTTGTTGCTATTTAATTATTAAGTTTTTAATTCCACGTAATCACCTATTCACCTCCCCTCTATGTGTAGTTTGGGTCGAATTTCGTATTTTCATATCCTTTCATTAATCACATTCGTATAATTAGTCAATATTTTATAATTCAAATTTATCCTTCTAGTTTTTTAAAGATACAAGAGTGTGTTTGAGCCTCTTTTTTGAAAGAATTAGTTTTATAATAATGGCTTTTTTCGAAAAACAAAATTGTGGTTAAAATGTAAGAAAGAATTTTGAATTTATGTGTACATTTATTTTATTAAAAAATATATAATTAGAAATGAATTTAAGAAAATTTGAATTTTTATGTAACGGGGCTCATACGGGGCTAAATTTACAATCAGTTCTATTATCTCAATTCCATATTCCACATCAGTTTCTGTGCACGTTAAATACAGATTTGAGCCTTCAAGTTGCAATAAAATTCCAAGTTAGTTCTTAAAGTTATTTTTTTTGCAAATCAGTCGCTAAAGTTTCCTAACAGTTCAATTTGGTCACCTAGTAAGTTAGATTAATATGAAATCCTATGTGTACTCGATTAAAGTCATTGTATACTAACGCGGCGTTAATTCCACTTCCACGCAAGCCTTAACATTGCTAAAAATGGAATGACGAAAGCCCAAAGCTCCTTTTTTTTTTTCCTCCACATTTCGGTCCATTTTAGGTATTAAATTCAAATTCCAACAAACATGAAATTAATAGGAAGAAAAATGGACTTTAGGATTTTGTCATTTATTTTCAACATGATTTAGACAAGTAAAAAATTACCATTGCCCACAACGACGAAGTGAGGTGGGACCACTGGGGTCCTAAGCCCCTACTAAAATGTAAGATTTTACTTTTATGACTTTTTTAAATAATGCTCTTTAACAAGATCGATGGGATGGAGGTGACGGGGTGGTATGGCAGACAGTGATTGAGTTTTTATTTTTATTTTTTTAAATTGTTCAATCAAGCATTGACTCGTGCCCTCACTATCATCGAGTCTGTCATTGTAGCAAGATTAAACATTTTTATTATATTATTTAATATTAGTATATTATGTGATTGAACTTTTTTAATAGTTAAATTAGTCCCAAGGGTATCGAGTACCGGCTCAACTGTTGGTTGAGCTAGTACACAATAGCTTTAACTATGTATTCCAAAAAAAAAAAAAAATTTATGTAAATCTCACAAGCAGATTTACCAAATTGGATATGTTAAGAAACTTTAGTAATTGATTTGGAACAAAATAAATATTAAGGACGAACTTAAAATTTAGCGACAACTTTAAGGACCAAAGGTGTATTTAACCCATTTTCATGCACTTGAGCAAAAATATGAATATGAATTTTTCAAGATACTATTTTACAATCAAACTAAAAATATCCCCATTTAATAGTGCTATTTTTACAATCAAAGTGAAAATGGCCCCATTCAAACATACAATTTACCCTTACTAAAAAAACGGTCCATTTACTATTTGACTAAACTTGTCTTGTAGTCACCAAAAAACTGACATGCAAAATTATCAAAAATGGGATTAACGCTGGAAAAAAAAATGATGTTTAGACTCACCAAAAAAAATGAATGTTTTCCAATTCTCTCCAAAGAAACAAACATGATTTTCAAATTTACTTTTTATTAACAAAACTTACTCTCTATAAAAAGTAACTTTAAAGCCTGGTCTAAAAAGTAACTTTAAAGCCTGGTCAAAGTATCAAAGACAAGATATGACATTATTATATTTACATCAACCATCTTTCTTCGAAATAAAGAAATTAAAGCGTAATGTTGTTGCAACGATAACAAGCTTTATAGGTAAATGTACATAAATATACAAATGGCTACCTCAATTCGGAAAGAGATTATTGAGCTCAAGAAGGTGTTTGCCATTGCATCTCGATTTGAATTTGTCCATTCTTTGAATCTATAAGATTGTACTTCTCGTTGATCCTTTTGTTGCTGATGACATCTGCAAGACTGATATCGACATACCCCAACTTTTCCTAAAAGTTTGAAATAGCAAAACAACAGTCAATTTAGTCATCTTCATCAAAACGGTCAAAAATAATATAACAAAGTCACAAACAATTGAAGAAACAGCTATAAAACATATTGTACGAAATGAACAATAGATGATATCCCACTATCAATATGCAAACCTTCTAGGATATATATGCTGTAATTTGTTGAGTGAGAGAAAAGGCTTTGATGTAAATTATAGCTATGCTCCATCTAAAAAATAATAATTTCAGATTGTGATTTACTTGACGAAAACGGAAAAAAAAAAAATCAAAAAAAAAACAGAAGTGGTGTTACAGTCCCAACATCTAGAGTGGGAAAAAATACTTTGTTCCCATAAAAAATTTGCAATTCCTTAAATGAAAAGAAATCCTTTTCCAGAGAGAAACTAGCTCAATGATTGGTGATATGTTTTTCTTCTACTCTTTTTTAATAATTAAAAGAAGCAAAAAGGATTATTTCATAATTTATTCGTGGAAAACTTCCGTGTTTTATTTTTGTATTGAGGTGTCAAAAGGACTGGGAAGGCACGCCTAAATTTATCTGGCCTGGCCTGGCCCAGGCTGTGCTATGCCTCAAGCATTTACATTTTTGGCATCAGTTTCTTTTTTTGTGCATTTTTTTAAATAGCATCCCACATGGGCCGGCCGGCCAGGCAGTCGGACACATTTTGACACCTCCATTTTTGTAGCACTTTATCATCTTTGCCATTTCAATTTGGTCAATGACCGTCATTTTGAAATTTCAATTTTCAGAAGTGAAGCAATCACAAAAATTACAAAAATGTGGACATACACAATAATTTCATGATTGCTCACCAATTCTTTATGTTTTTCTTACTATGTTCTACCCAACTAATTTCATTCAAGAATCTACCTATTTTTATCTTGAACAAAGCTGGTTGTACAGGGCCACATGGGCCCTGTACTAATGTGGCGCCCCCTATAGGTGGGGGCCTATTCCTGCAGGCCCCCCACCTATAGGGGGCTTGTACAGGCCCATGTGGCCCTGTACAACCAGCACAAACCCTTCTTTATTGCATGCTCATGAGAGAAAATGTTCGTAATGTACCTTGGGATGCAGCAGACCAGTTCTTGTCGAGGTGCTGAGTACCTCCACNGCCCATGTGGCCCTGTACAACCAGCACAAACCCTTCTTTATTGCATGCTCATGAGAGAAAATGTTCGTAATGTACCTTGGGATGCAGCAGACCAGTTCTTGTCGAGGTGCTGAGTACCTCCACGTGTAGCTTATCATTTGAAGGAGGTTCGTCCAACATGAATGTGAACCCCTCTTCCCATCTGGGATCTCTGTTCTTCTTTACTTGCTGTGGCAACAAATAAATTTACATTTAGTTAGAGATGAAAAAAATTCTGTTTCATCCTACGGGATAGACTTATAACAAGATGTAGAGTAACACCTTAGTTTTTCGCTCCTCCCCTTTGAAAAGGATTCGTGCGTACGGATTGTTGTGGTGCTTTCCTTCAACATCTTGAGCTTCATGAATTGTAACAACTAGTACCCCTCCACCAGGAGGCGTGCTTTCTGGAGCCTTTTGTATCGCACCAGAATTGTCAACATCTTTTGGCAAATCGTCCCCCTTGAAAGGTCTGTATGTTAACTCTACTACAATCTTCCCACGCAACTTATCGTTTTGAGCATCATTTGGATTCATGTTCTTGAGAACATCCAATGTAATAAGTTTTGGTTCATCGGGGGTAAGTTCCTTCAGAGGAACTACATTCATTCCCATCTTATCGTGTTTTCCAATCTGAGAGAAATATAAATAGCTTGAGGCACTCAGGACAAATTTGCTAAGCTTCAAAAGAAGTAAAAGTCATGTTTTAAGTAACTTTTTGTTTCTCGACATATTTGTGAATGTTACTTAATTTTTTTTGTTTATACACTATAACAAGGAATACCTGCTCCCAGTCATAAACATAAAGCTCTAAAGCTTGCGTTTCTGGATCTTTGATAACCATACTAAATTCCTCGTTCCACTCGGGATTTAAATTCTTGTGCTTCACTGTAGTCTTCTTTGATGGAGCCCTCGATTCAGTGAGTTTCAGTTTGACATATGGATCTGATGCACCCAACAAATCTTTCTTACTCAGCTTCATTGCCTTCAGAACATTCACATGAAGAATCCCAACAGGCTTCTTCATAGCTCTAAAAGTTCCAAGTGAATTTATTAATAGGCATGTACCAAAAATCCCCTACTGAAGGCAAGATTTTACAAATTCTAACGGCATGTTTAGTACGTAGAATTAGATAGATCTAAACAGTATTATGGAAGAAAATTAAGTTACATTCTTGTTCAATTAATGTTTAGTGCCACTCACAAACATGCCACTAAATGTAAGACAGACGTACGTAGTTGGCTCCAGAATTTGTACTTCAAGGGTTTTAGGCCACAAATACATATTAGCAACTTGATCTTTTATAATCTCCTGCGGAGTACACATTCAAACAATTGTGAGTATCTATGTCCAATGATCATTAGAACAAATAAGTCAAACAAAAATCATTTTCCGACAGATCACCATCGTCTTTTTCTTACTTTTCCTTTGGGTAAGTCCTTGCACAGAAATCTTCAGGAAGAAAAAGTGATTTCCGCAAATTTTAAGGACAGTTAAAATAGCGTATTACTAGTTAAAACCTGAGGTCGTAAGTCAGAAACTAGAAAATCATATAGAGCTCAATAACTTTCACCTTCATCAGCTAAAGCTATGATAAATATGCATATGCTTTAGTAGTAACAATTAAATTCGAAATAAAATCCGGTTTCCATATCTGAGTCACAACTTTTATGTGGAATTTAGTGTTCAGATTAATTTGTACAAAAAATAGTCACAAAAACCATTTGGTTCAAGAAGAGGCATAAAACAGCTATACCTGTATGAACCTGTACAGGCCAGGAATTGACATGAGATCAGCCCCAACAAGCTTAAGCCCAAAGTCTATGTGTGGCTGCAAAGTTGAAGGTAGAGGGTTATCAGTAGAGAAGGAAAGCTCAAAGCGACATATATATTTACTACATGACAAACAAGTCAAAATCAATTGAGTAATTGTAAAGCACTTCCAAACTAAGTCTGAAATGGAAAAATAATTTTCCTTAGTATTTGGAAAGTGTCAAAAGCTAAAATATATTCAAAATCAAATGCTTCGATTATTCCAGTCAGCTATCCAATACAAAAACAGTTAGATTTCACCAGGATCTGAACATTCTAGGTGAATCGTCTTTTGAATTTTAAAATATCATCACAAACCTTCTGCATGAGAGAGACGACAATTTTGGCAAAACATGGAAAGCTTGGAACAAGTGGCTTCAGGGTTATACGTGGCTGCCCAAAGACTTGCAAATCCACAACCTGGGATATAATGAGTAATGAATGTTGTCGAGTAGATTAAAAATCTCAAGTCGTGAGAAAAGAGGGCAATAAACTATCATTAAACCTCTAAATAAGCACGAAACCTGAACAGTTGCTTTCAGTCCGAATGCTTTGACAGCAATTGTGATATTAGGATTCCCTGCCCATTTCAGAATTGGCTCCATAATCAACTCTTTTTCTTCAGTAACATAGACCTTCATACCTGCCGTGAAAAGTTAAAGGAACGTCGCCGCAAGGCAAATATAGCATAGTTTATTATTCAGATTCCACGCCCATGTACATAAACGTTCCTCTCTATCTCAAGTATAACAGTGCATCTCCATATCCCAAATTGATGAAAATGTTCCCCCAGCTCAAAACGTTTACATATAAATAGAAAAGAAATAGTCCATGAATAATATGCAGCCTTAGGAAAAAGAAAAGGTTGTATCATACATTTAAATAAAGGGAAAGTCCACATTCAGTTGCGTAAAATTTGTGGTATCCGGACTCGATAAGCTTTTCAATGACATATCATTTGCCGTGTAATGGTTTCTGAATCATGCCTAGATTTAATTTGATTATGACTCAAAATTCTGCACCTTGGAAAGTAGAAACACTACTAAGAGAAATTGATATCTCTTTCTTCAAGGTTGGTATTTGATGACACACCTGCAGCATGTCTTCTTTGTAAAAACTGTATTTCCACTATCTGTATATCCATAGAGATTTCTTTTCGAATGATAATGTGTACAATTCAAAGCCCGTCTACTTTTATAATAATAATAGTCTTTCTGAAACACAGAATTCACCATGATAGTTTGTCAGCTTAAAAATATGTGTTTGGCTGTGATGGTGGTGATAAAGATATCAAGGCCTATCTAATGAAGAATTTGGCTATAAAACTGAGATGACTCGCTGATGGTGTAAAATGCTTTTGGCAACGAGTAGTTGTCCTCTGCAAATTACTTCTCAGGGTTCAATGCCATCTAACAATCATCTTGTATAAAGTAAAATGCAAGACAAGTTGAGATTGACTGACAGAGTTGTAGAGGAAGCTGAAAGTAAAACTAACATCTTGTGAGAAAAAAAAACGACTATATTCAGAATTCTCAAATGTTGCTTGATTGTTCAGCCTGATATGATTTTGCTTGTATAATTTGGCAAAACATTTATATTTTATTCACTCACCGTGATTTTCTTCTTCTTTTCCCTCTCGGGATTTTCTTCCACGGTTCTCTCATTTTTCTTATTTAGCCCCTGTTTGGTGCACATTTTTGCTCCAATAATGCATTTTTTTGGTAGATGGGATGGGGAATATGTGGGTGAAAAAAAAGGAAAAGTTATTGATGTGATGAAAAATATTATTTTATTGAAGAATGTGTTGTTGAAAATGAGTAGATGAATGAGATTGAAAAAATAATGTGGCTCAAACAGGGGCCTAATCTTTTGCTGACAGAAGGAGAGTGGAAGGGATAGGTACACTATCCCCCAATCTGCTCTAATAAAAAATTCACCACTGAAAAGTAAGATTTCAAACTCCTTTTATGTTTTCTCTTCTTTTTTCTCATTTAAACTGAGCGCTCTTGCAATCCCTATCATGAAGCTTCTGAATAACAATCAAAATATTTAGGAAAACTACAGATTCCGCTTCATGAATTTTTGGCCAGTTCAATACGGTTCACCCATTTCTCCCATGTCATTTTTTTTCCTTTTTATTTATTTAAACAGAAGCAATTTTATGGTTCATGCCTGCTCCTAATAACATCTCTATATGACTTTTTTCTTCAAAGATTGGTTAGTGTCCAAGGGTACAAGTGTTCTTAGCTGCCATTACTTTCACTATGGTAAAAAGAGTAGTCAACAGCCAGAAAAGAAAATTTTGAGTCGAAACACCCTTTTTCCAGCATGATGCAGAAAAGAGAGGAACAACAGTACTCATAGTTAAAAGCATTCTCGTTCCAAATATCAGTTTTATCAATCTTGTATTAATTTATTTTGCTTATGTAAGCATACTGAATTTCAATCTAATGCGATTAGACCACTCGTGTTCGTTTTAGCTCAAACACAAATGTGTCTTTTCGCGTGCATTGAGCTTCCTGCTAAATTCCACTTAATGTTTATGATAATAGGAAAACAAAACTTAGTTTCCCTAATTGCCAGCTTTGAAACTAACCTTGAAAAGTTGGTGGCAATGATCCCAGAGTTAGTACTTCAAATTCCACAGATTCAATTTTATATTTAGGAATTTGCTCAGCAATAATAGGTGTCACAATATTTTTTGCCGTCTTGCATATTGCCTGTGAGTGAATGAATAAAACATTAACATTTAATGCGAGAAGAGTTGAATTATGAAGTCCACGACAAGGTAAAAAATACCAATATGCAAAACAAAACAGTACCTTGTCCAAGTAAGGCCACATGAGTTGAAGGAACTTGTTGAGCCAGTCAATCTTCATTTCAATAGAAAGTAACATAAAAAATAAACATTTTAACTCAGTAATATATATAAAATAAAAATTGAAGCTGAGTATTCAAAAGTAATTACAATAACCATACACGTACGCGATCAAAATCTGGATTTTTAATCCAAAAGGGGATTTCGTGAAGTAATCGCTGCAAACTTTCAATCTCTCGCTCAACCAACGGACGGATAGTGGGATCCTAGTCAAGTTAACAGCAAAAAAATCTTTTATAACAGTTTATACATAATATGTGATGCGTTTTATTTATGCTGTATACTCATTTCATTCATGCAATACATCCTTATGACTCTCAAAGAAAGATGCTAAACAAAATTCTATGAAGCAGAAGAATAATTATTTATTAAGTGAAGCAAAACAGTGAATGCTAAAAAATCTCAATTGCGGGAGTAATTTCATTATTCAACCGATTTACTCATTTGTGTAGGGCTGGTTGATTATATCCCTTGAAATTTTTAACCCTGAACTATTCACGTACTAATTCGTGCTGGTTATATATACAGCATTTTTGATTGAGCTTAAGTAAATAAGTTTTAAAATAAACAATTCTTGGTTAGAATTGAAAAGAAGTTACTCATTATGTTGATAAGCTTAGAGTGAGAGAAAAGGCAAACATGCTATTGACTACAGCGTCCCACAATGAAAATCACATTCATTTTTGACAAGAATAGATAATACCCAATTCCGCAATCTCAGCATCTCGTTATGTTTAATGAGAATCGCAGATACAAATTCACAGACTAATATAATCCAAATATCAAAAACACGCAGTAAGTTGCGCTGAGTGTGTCTGTGTGTATTACAATTTACACACACACAGAGAGAGAGAGAGAGAGAGAGAGCACCTTGACATCGCTTGATTGGAAGTAGATGTAGTAGTAGTAACCAAGAGTGATTCCGGTTAAAATGCCAACTCCAAATCCACAAAAACCCAGTATTGTACTCACAAAACCCATCTTCAAACAACAAATCCCATAAATTTTATCAACAATTCAATCATAAAAACCCATTTTTATAAACGTCCAATATTCATTAATCGCTAGGCCAATCAAGGATTTGGACATTGATGTGTCTGCTGTCTACTATGCAAAGACGAAACTATCCTTGTGATCATGGTGAACGTTATGTTTTCGTGTTGGAATGCGTCTGTTAATGGAATTTGACTTGGATCTTCTGGGGTACGTGTAACGTATGTGTGCATTTTGCATAAAATTGAACTACTAGTCCTTACACAGATTATAGCAAGGGGGGCTTGATGTTAACATTTGTTCTATGACGAAAACATCACATTCTCGATTATCACAAGGGTACTTTCGTCTTTGTTTGTTAGACTGCACAAACGTATTCCTATCCAAATACTTTATTGTTCCCACGATGTTAAATTGTTACGAGATCCTCGTATGTCCAACTAAATGAAATTGAATTTTATTTTATTTTTTTCAATTGAAATGATCTATAGATTTACTTTTTAGAGGTCACTTGACAATAAAGCAAAAATACGTAGGTTGTCGCCCTCATAGGCATGACGCGGTGATAAAGCGAGAGGGTTCTCTACGGAATATCGAATGTTCAAATTTCTGCGACAATTGAAAGACAACATTTTATGTTAAAAGGCAGATACCCACAGGGAGGAGAACCACCGAATATCTTGCCCAAGTGTGTCCATCTGAAGGATGGGATATGCGCTATGAAGAAAAGTTATAGATTAATTTGTTCTTTTTTTAAGGGTTGAGAACCAACCTACTGTTTGAGTAGTAAATTGAGGACCAACAGTGCAATTTTCCCTATGTAGAAGAAAATATTATTTTCTCTTCTGAGACACGTTGTAGTTTGAGCTTGGATTGGGCCACGTTTGTTGGCCCATTTAAGTGCTGGTGGGAAGTACTGGGAACACTCGGAAGTTATGCGTCAAATAAGGTAAATCTGATATAATGGTACACGTACGAAGTATGTGTCATTTCCAAATAAGGTGATAGGTATACTCCGTGTTTAATATAAATTAAATTAATAATTAATTTCATTATATATTTTGTGAGATTTAAAACTTTTTAATCTATATTTTATCAATTTTTATAAAAATTTAATTTTAATTAACACCAAACTTGGACATATGGTGAAGAGTTTTCCCTCCATAGAGATGTTGTGTGACTTATTTTCATTTATTTTTGTCAGCTTCAAGTGATAATCTGTCAACTGTCCCCTATATGGATTATGTGAAATATTCTTCGGCAGTGTAGCATTGCTCTAAGGTGTAATGATAAGATCAATTAAATGTATACATACAAAATATATATTATTGATCTTATCGACAAATTTCACGTCACATAGGAATGATCTAACATTACTCAAATTTAAAAATGCAATATAAAAATAAATTATTTTTAAAATACTATTTTAACATTTTTAATTGCAACTCTTTTTCTGTAAAAATGTTTTTTTTTTTTTAAATA
>CAIGRP010045555.1:0-26014 GCA_903798385.1 Fraxinus cuspidata
GGGTCAAGATACTTACTTGAAACGACGAATCCCAAGATCTTTTGAATGGTTGAATCACCTTGCATTCCAAAAATCTGCATTTTAATGTTCTCCAATGGTCCCAATCCCGATCACAATGGAAGTGGATTATTATCCACAATCTAAGTGCCAATTTTTGTGAGATTTGATGCGAAAAATATGGTTCTAAGGACTTTTCAATTTTGGTGTCAATCCATAATAAAAATTGGAGGTTATGGGAGTTAAAAGTGGTTATAGGGAGTTGCATGTTTTAACTTCAAATTCAAACCACTCCCGCCAAACCCTTTTAATAACTTGTGGGTCGGGTCATCCCACATTGGCGACCCACGACCCGTATTTTTCTAACACCAACACTTGAGGATTTACCAAAAGTAGCCTCTCTATTCTCGCTGGATGTCGAGGTAAAGATGATTGAAGATTATTTTTTTTGAAGAAGAAGAACAAGAAGAAGAAGAAGAAGGAATCTAAAGAGTAAGTTATAAAAGTACCTAAAATCTAAGTTTTATTTGTCAAAATTTGCAAATTCTCATCAGAAACAGATCTTAGTCGACAAAATTCTCTAGATGCTTTGTGTGAGTGTAGAAAAGGAAATTAAAAAGGTTTCAAAGCTAACTCAAATCTTTATATGGACGAAGTGTACTCAATCCCATTTGTTGGATAAAATGAAGATTGATCATGATCGTCAAAGGACTCGGTCAATCTTAGTCATCTAATGCAAATAGGCATTAAACCGTTATTACAAATGGGCTGGATCAAACCATGCCTCATAAGTGCGTACGGGGGCATATCGCTTCGGAACCCAAACACCTCATGCGTCTAACCATCATAATTACCTATTAGTACATGCCTTTTTTATTTCGTTAACCACTCGCCTCTACCCGAATCTATTGTTTTCAAAGTCCTACAATCTTTGAAGTCCAATACCTTATATCAATAATTAGACATTGGACTTGGAAAGACTATTGTTACGTTTTTGCCGCGTGGTAGGCTAGTAAAATATCATATAAGCACATCTTCTGGGAGACTAGGGACAACCTAAATGCCGGCTTTTCATCTTCTTAACTAAGATGATGAGGCTACATATCGTCGCCTTGTTCACCACCATTTCTAATGCATTAAGAGCATAACCCAACTCCTCATCAACAAACATCTTCAAAGCGATACAATACGGAGAAACCTAGCCCTTAGCATTACCATAAATGCCTCTTTACTTTGAGGCGATTGTAGTCGGACCCCCGATACTTTTTATAAGTTGTAATGTGACACATTGAACCATGTGAGATTTGATTAATATGATATACAAGGACGACTCAAGAATCAAATTCATCTTTCCTATCTAGGACATGTGGAAAGTCACATGCCTATAATGTTTGTTATGTGATGTCATGGTATTTGACCAGTGAGCTATTGAGATTGAGGCAATGTGTCCAACATCTAGAAGACCTCAATTTCATTCATTTTCCCATAAATACTCACACCGAAAGTAATTAATATTTGTTAACTCTCACTTCAGAAATTTAAACCCAATAAAGTAACACATACCTTAAAAATTTATAGGTACTTCGTACATCTTCCCTTGTTTGAGCCTCATTTTGAGAGAAAAAAATGAATTTTTGAATATTAATTTTTGAAGAATGTGTTGTTAAAAATTAAGAAAAGTTTTCGATTTACGTGTAGTATTATTTTATTGAAGAATGTTTGATTGAAAATGAATTTTGGAAAAATGAGGGACTGTTCTCTTTACCATTTTCAAGCCGTTTTCTGTTTTCGATTTTTCAAAACAGTGTTCGAAAACGCTTTTTTGAAAACAGGTTAAAAATTTACAAAGAAAATCCAAAACGAAAAATTTGTCATTTTGGGTGTTTTCAATTATAATCAAGTCAAAATTTTCAAAGTGTTTTGGGTGTTTTCTAAATAATTTTTCAAAATGTCAAAAAGAACACATTTTCAACAATCTCAAAATGGACACTCAAAACACTAAACTCAAAATGAATTCAAAACTTAAAACACAAAATTGAAACATAAAGAGAACAACTCCTAAATTAAAAAAAAAAAAAAATAGGGCTCAAACAATCTCATATTTCAAGTTTTCAACAAAAGCATAATTCTCAAATCAAAATTACCCCAATTCAATAAGGGATAATTACACCCCCAAAAACATCTTTTAATTTTAAATATCAATTCTACTTACACTACTGTATTCAGCATAAACTGGAATAAAAAAAAACTTACCTAATCGTACAAAAACATACACCCAAACAATATAAGGATAGCGACAAAGAGATTAGGCAATACCTTTGGCACACCCACCCAAGATTCATCGTGCTAAAGTCAATTCCAACCTCGATTTTTCTTCCAGATTTCAATTTTCATTTCCATTTTCTTTTTCCTCCAATTTATTAGACTGAACTAATAAGATTTCCATTTCCATAAAGATGAGATCTATGTCGGTGATGATATGTTTTTTTATTTATATTTTTGCTAATTTCAACACCATCTTCGTCCCCACCATTGGGACCTACCACCACTATGAAGAATGGATCTAAATATGCCACCTTGAAGTTTAGGAATCAATTTCCAATTGGACCCAAGATTGGAAGAGCTCGCGCGCGCCATATCTCATCAAGCCCTAGAGCAGAATGCATAAGGAAAGTGCGTGCGCCAGCCTCTCCTTTGCACGCTCAACGTACAAAATCTGCAAACGGGGTCCGTTTCCTTGATCAACGCTCTGATTGAAAGCCACTTCAAACGCAATTTTGACCTAAATCCCGCCTTATAAATAAAATATAGCCTACACTTGAAGACTCCTCTCATGCTCTAATATTTATAAATTATCACAATTAAAGAGAGACAGAAATTATTGTTCTTGTGAAAGAATTAAGAGGCAATTGTAAGAATTCTATCCATTGATAATCCAACTGTGGTTTTTGGCAAAGAAGAGAAAGTGGAACTGAAGATTAATCAAGAAGCCATTGAAGAGATTCAAGTATTCAAAAATTATTTTTTTTTCCTCAATTTATCAATAATCCAGGTGATATTTTAGAATTTAAACATGATTTCTTAGAATTTTGCAATGCTAGACTCGATTCTAAATTAATAAAACATAGATGAACCCTTACTATGAAATTTTTAATATGAATTCAATAGTTTGACGCCTAATATGTGTTTATTGTTGGATGATTGTTAAAGAACTTAATGATTTTCAATTAATTCAATACTAATTGAATAATTGTGTAAACTTCATTGTTATTAAGAGAGACAATATGATAGATAACACGTTATAATAACCATGTGAGGGCCTATAGTGGAATATAAATATACATCTATGTTTTGCATGATTTCAATAGATATTCTAGTATTTTTAATGTGTGTGTTCATGTTCGTATCTTTCATAAAAAAATAGGAAGGCCATATAAGAGGATATATGTAATTCTACTCAAGAGAGATTATTAATTAACTGGGGAACATTGATCAACAAGAGTGCATACATATTGTCATGATATAAAATTGCATTAAAATGAATTATTAAAGTTGATTCGAAGTCTTAGTAATCATCTCACCTAACTTTACAAAAGCTTTCATAATTTGATCTTTAGAACATATAGTTTAACTAGTTAACTAGATTAAATTCTTCTTATAAATTAGTTATTAAGTTAACATTAACTAATCATATATTAAGTACATAGTCTTTATGAGAATGATATTCAATTTATCTTTATATTAATTGTTCGCGATACCATACATTTACTGGATTTCATACGATTAAGTTTTTGACGCCGTTGATGGAACTATTATATTTAATTCGTTTTAGTTATCTTTAGCTTTAATTTGAATTTTTATTGATTTCCTATATTTATATTAATATTAGAAAAAAGTACAGTGTTTTCTTTCTTTCTTTATATGATTTTTTATGCAAAGTTCGAGACATGTTGATCTTACTCCATTTGATTTGAAAATCGAATAAACATTCAGGTTGAGAAGAAGTGAACAGTTAGAAGCACACTAAAAGCAACAAGTAGAATCAATTGTAGAAAATATTAAATATTCCTTGGCCATTGAGATAAATGTAAATGCGGCATGTAACGCCCCGAAAAATTTTAGAATAAAATTTTATTTATTTTATATGCTATATTTTTAATATTTTGAAGTTAAGAACCAAAGTGACATATATATTAAATTTCAATTTTTAATTGTGTCAAATATTTAGATATTGATGGAGCAATGGTAAGTATATGAATATTGGACTCGTTGGATATATATTTTATATGCTATATTTTTAATATTTTGAAAAAAAAATAAGGATTAAAATGAAATAGTTTTTAAAATTTTATTTTATTTGAGCCAAATAATTATGTATCGATAGAGTTATAATTAGTATATCAATATTGAGCTCATATTGTAGCTCCTAATTAATTAGGAGCCTTTAATTGAAGAAAGAACTTTATTTGAATAAGATCAAACAAGTTAGATCTAATTAAAGGAAAATAGGGTTAAATAGAATTTTGAAAAATCAAGAACGCTAATAATATTGGCAGCCATGTGTAGATAACCTTTTGATATTTTAATTAGGATAAAAAGTTAATTGTAATCCAATTAAACTTGGAATATGATTTGAGTTTTTATGGTAGCCACACGCGTGAGATAATTAATATTGATTTTGATAATGATAATCTTTTTGTGATTTTATCAGTTTAATAGTAATCATAATTTTATTATTTGAAATCAATTTTTATTTAAATTCCTTATATTACATCGTTTTTAAATTCGAGTTGCCTACAAACTCAATTGAGAATTGCAACTATAAATACTGTAGAAATTCTCATTATTTCACCACAGAAAATAAAGAGAGCCACAGTAGAGTTCTAGAATGAGAGGAAAAAGTATAGAAAAATAGGAGAAATTTTACGTGCAAAATTTTATTCTTTTCAACCTTCCAAAATTGAGGTAAGATATTTTTGTGCAAGTGGTTTGTTTATACTTTTATAGTCACTAATTTATGCATAAATTGCCATTGGACATTCGGGTTCTTTATTAAGAGATATGAAATTTTTCGAGAATTTAAGATGAGTGTGTCATCTGGTCACCGATATACTCCATAAGAGAAGAGTGATATGAGGTATTTATTTTATTGCTATATAGGGAAATTGACGTATATTAATGGTTATTTTTAAATACTCATTCTTACTAAAAAAATTTACAGGTAGTTTGGATCAATTGGAACTGTGGCAAGATGGTGATGTGGAGGACCAAGAGGATTTGAAGAAATAAAAAAATAAGGTTTTTTTAATTTCCCAAATTGTTAGATTGTTTATTTGTTCAAAGACATGTTTATTGATTAGTTAACTGATTATATTTTTTTTATTTTTTTTAGAAATTCAAATTTCACGTTTTAGTTGATATTTATTGTTGAAAATAAATTTTTTTTTTATTTGTATCGTTTTTGCCTTTAACATAAAGAAAATTGAATTTTTTAACACTCTAGTATTTATAAAATTTTGGGGTGTTACATAGCACATCAGGATGTAGTTGTGGGTAATGGGAATGAGAGACCGATAGAAGAGTACATGGTTCCACTAGTGGTAGAAAGTAAATTCAGTAGAGCTTATCCAACATTCGAGCAAGTTAATTCCGCTTGACGATAGATGTGATAAACATGTTCTAGAATGCATTGCAATTTTTTGAAAAAGCCACTAACAATCCAAATGCTCATATCTTAAGATTTTTTGATATGTGTGCAATTCTTTGGAAAAGTCACTGACAATCGAAATGTTCTAGATTTATGGAATGTATGCAATTCGGCTGAGACTCTTTCCATACACTTTGAGATATTGAGTGATGGAATGGTTGGACAATTCCCACCACATAGTGTCACTGCTTAGGACGGTTTAAGCAAGAAATTATTGAACAAATACTTCCCACCAAAGAGGATTTACAATCTAAGAGAAGAAACCAGTATCTTCTTTCAGCTTGATTCAATGTGCTATTACAAGGCATGGGAAAGATATAAAGGACTGCTTCAATAATGTCCACAACTTGGTATACAAAAATAGCTCCAAGTCCTATATTTATACCTTGTGTTGAATCCGACAAGTAGGGCTAATGTTATCTCTACTTAGGATGCGTCAATTACCAAAAGGACAACAGATCGGGTATATCAAATCATGGAGGATCTAGTTTATACTGTGCATTATGGCCGACTAAGAGATTATGTGGAAAGAAAGCTACGAGAATGCACAAAGTTGACACGCTAATAGCTATTTTTAGCACATCTAGTAGTACTAGCTAAAAAAGTAGATGGTATGACAATTAATCAAGCAGTAAATGTAATTCAAATAGTTGGTCTGGATGTAACTATTGCAGAGGGAATCATGAAAACATGGATTGTAATATGGGGAGTCCATTTGCTCTATCAGTTGAGGATGTAAATTACATACGGAACTAGTAGAGGCAAGAAAATAATCCCCATTCCAATATATACACTTCAGGTTAGAAAATTTAGCAAAACTTTTCTCAGAGTAACAACTAGTCTTCTCAAGGTACTCCACATCAGGATGCACCTCCAGGTTTTTAGCAACCAGAAAAGAAACCTTCATGAGAAGAAGCATTTTCTAAAATGGCTGAAGTATCAACTCAATACATACAAAAAGATCGAGAAGCACTTGAAAATTCAAGTGATTGCTATACAAAATTTAGAAAATCAGATGGGACAAATAACTAAGATACTTTCAGAAAGACAGCTTGGGACCTTGCCAAGCGACGTAGAAAAGAACCCATGAAAACAAGTTTTAACTATCACAATCATAGAGGGATGATGTGGTCTACACTCCATCAACCAAATTTTCTCTATCTACACGCGAGTATATGCCGCCTATCTCATTCCCTCAAAAGTTTAGAAAAAGGCCTAAAGAGAAAATAGTTTAGGCAATTACTACACAAAATTGGATTCAACTTCCAGAAGTTACATTAAAGAGACATGCGATATGAATGAAGAAGATACCTTCCATAAATGAGGATTATGTGAATCAGCCTGAACAATTAGCAAAATCCTTCCAAATCAAAATATAGACAATCCACACGTTAAGGCAATCGCTCCTATCAAGACATATGTGCCTTTTGTCCTCTTTCGTCAAAGACTCTAAAAGAAGAAGTTTGAAGAACAAGTTACAAAGTTTTTGAACATATTCAGAAAGCTTTTTGTCAACATTCGTTACTTGAGGCAATATCTCAAATACCAAGCTATGCAAAGTTCTTAAATGAGATTTTATCAAAGAAAAGAAGGCTTAATAAATTTAAGTCCATCACGCTAAATAAGGAGTGCAGTGTTGTCTTGCAACACAAATTACTTCCTAAACTAAAGGATCCAGTAAGTCTCAAAATACCTTACTCTAGAAATAACTCAAATTTTGCTTATGTGATTCTAGGCCAAGTGTAAATTTAATGTCTATTTCTGTTTATAGGAAATTAGGCTTGGAAGAGTTAAATGACACTACAATCTCCCTTCAACAGGAAGACTGACCAATTGAACATCTTTTAGGAGTTGTTGAGAATGTATTCATTAAAGTGGGAAAGTTCATCTTTCCAGCGAACTTCGTTATTTTAGATATAAAAAATATTGGGATGCACTAATCTTTCCTATTTACAAGTTGGGTTGTCATGGATTTTGAAGCAGCGAACTGATCTTGACGATAGATAATGAGCAAGAAAAATTTCAAGTCTATGCTATTGTTGAGAAACCATCCCATGAAGAGAATAGTATAAAAATTTAGGAGGAAGAAGAAAATGATCATGAAAGCTACATATAGAGGAAATGAATTGGTAGAATAATTGAAAACCTCAAGAATAAAAAGGAGCTCATCAAGCACGAAAAATCGAGAAATAAGCTGACAATGTTGAACATTGTGTTAAATGCTTTGCCAGCGGACCCGCTTTGGCAACACGATCAATCCCTTACCAAAGTTTAGCTAAAGATTTTAAATTAAGAACTTATTGAGTTGTAACCCAATCTCTTATTCTTTTATCTATTTTTCTTTAAATATTTGCATGTCATGTTGTTTGATAGGTTGCATTAGTTTCAGGCATGTTTAGGTTACAATAAAAGGGTTATCATGTCAATATTGGGCCTAGAAAAAGAAAAGACGCTTATTTGAGTCAAAAATAGTAAAAAGAATCATGCAGTACATTTTTCGAAGCTCTAGGAACTTAAAAAAAATTGGTTATCATGCACATCACATTATGGCTTTTACACTATTACTTGACTCTTATATTTATTTTCTTCCGTATTTTAAAGGTATAATTATATAAAGTGGGGAGACAACTTAACAAGATGAAGATAGGAATAAACTGATCCAAAAAGCTTGCCTTAATTATTAGACAAATTCGATGAGTACCTATTTCCTTTCTTTTCTTTTCTCTTCTCTTCATGCTGCTTAATTATACTTTAATACATTGAGGATAAGATCTACTTAAGTTTAGGGGTAGAAAGAACATTAATTCTTTTTTAGTTTTTATTACTTTTGTGTGATTATGTGACTTTACAGCTTATTAAATATGAAAAAAAATTTGAAAAACTCGAATTTTTTTTAAAAAAATTCCAAAATATATTCTCTTTATTTTGCTTGCTTGTATGTGTTAGGTAGTATTATCAACTGTGATGAATAAATTTGAAATATATGTGTTAGGGTACATGCTTAGATTCATTTATGCTTATCGATGTAGAATTCGAAACTATTTGTGCACTTAAATTAAGTTTAGCATTGTTAAGTAATGAGTTGATTCATATATTTGATATGTTGAAATAGTAAAATTTAGGTGCTCAACTCAAAGATTACTACATATACATCCATAAACCATCTTAATTAATGTTGGGGGTGATTGCAATGTTATAGGGAAATTTGAGATGGATTGGGATTCCATGTATGGAAATTTTTGTATGAATTGTCTAAAACAAGTACGAAAAAAATTAGGTGAAAATCTTAAGTTAGAAGTCGATTTTAGAATTGGTGTTTAATAAAGGACAATGCACTAATCATTGCATAAAAAGGGAAAAACTAAATTGTTGTGATGCTACCTTATAAAAGATCCCAATGATGACACTTATTGAAAATTTCAAAAAGAAAACTCAAAAAGAATCAAGCTAGTGCATGAAATCTATCCAAACTAAAGACGCGAGGATTAGTATAAAAGTTCAACATTAGACCACACATTGGGAAAATTAGTTTAAAAAAAAAAAAAAAGCTTGAAGTTGTGTGTATCTTATGAGTGAAGAAAAGACAAATTTGATCATTGGGGTCAAAAATTAAAGCAACTTGTAAATATATTATATTTTACTTGATTCTTTGTACACACAAACATTAGTTTTGAATTGGATAAATAGATTTTGATTTTAGTTTTGTTACCTTGAAGTTGTTCATGGATTTAATATATTGATTTCAATCATGAGACACAAGATAAGATTATAATTTTAGTATTGTGAACTTGAAGATGTTCATAGATTTAATATATTAATTTCAATCCCAAGACAAATGACAAGTTATCTAACTAAACATTTGTTGCATGGTTGTTAGTTGAGATATGTTACAGTTTTGTTTGAGGGTTAATAAATATTCAAACTAGAGGGTATTTGATAATTGTATTTTATACACTTTTCTGGACCTGTAAATATAGACTTTTAAGAGTTTTATGATTAATTATGGCCTAGTTTCTTGTATATTTCGTTTATTAGGTAAAATTTGATGACTACAAGTGAAATTGAAAACAAAATGAGTGAAAAGGTGGAATCCAGAGTTTGGGGGGACCAAAGTGAGACTTTGAATAGTTGGTTTGAACTACAAAACAGTTATTGAAGATTGTACGGGTTCAACTGGATGCAAATCTAAAATAATGCCATAAGTTGCATAAAAAAGACCTAAATATGCCACTAAGAAGTTTGAGGACCAATTTGCAATTGGTCTCAAGTTTTGAAGAGTTCGCACGCACGCCGAAAAGGCCCATGCATGCGCGAGCCCATATCTCATCAAGTTTGAGAGTAGAATGCATAACGAACACGAACACACAATGCACAAAATCTAGTGGACAGGGGTTGTTACCTTCATTGATTAAAACTTTGAATGGAAACCACTTTAAATGCGGTTTTGACCTAAAATTTGACTCTTATAAATAGAAAACAACCTCATAAACTTGATGTCACTTCTCATACTCTAATATTTATCAATTATTACAATCAAAGAGAAGCAAAAATTATTATTCTTGTGAAAGAATTAAGAGGCAAATGAAGAATTCTATTCATTGATAATCCAACCATGGTTTCTAGGCAAGAAAGAGAAAGTGCAATTGGAGATTCATCAAGAAGCCATTGAAGAGATTCAACAATTCAAGATTTATCTTATTCTTCTCAATTTATCAATAATTCAAGCAATGTTTTACAATTCAAACACGATTTCTTGTAATATTGCAATGCTAGACTAAGACCTTATTATGAAGTTTTCCAATTACTAAGACCTTATTATGAAGTTTTTAATATAATTTAATAATTTTATTTATTCTTGGATAATTGTTATAGAATTTAATAATTTTCAAATTAATTAGCTACTAATTGAACTATTGAATGAATTTTATTGTTATTGAGAAAGACAACATTGATATATAGCACATTATAACAACTACTGTGAGGTCTTATAGGGGATAGAGATATAACTCTATGCTCTAAATGATTTCAATAGATGTTCTAATATTTTAATGCATATTTCATAAAGATATATGAATGTCACATAAGATGATATATTTAATTCTACTCTAAAGAGATTATTAATTAACTTAGAAACATTGATAAACAAATTCCATAGTTATAATATTAAATTTCATTAAAATGGATTAATAAGGTGGTTCGAAATCTTAGTAATAATCTCATCTAACTTTACAAAAGCTTTCATAATTTGATCTTTAGAATAAATAGTTTAATTAGTTAAACATTATAAATTCTTCATATAAATTGACTATTCGATTAAAGTTGGCATTAATTGATTCTAAAGTAAGTACATATTCTTCGTGGGAACGATACTCTACTTGTAATTATATTACTTGTTCACGATATCGTGCACTTGTGCAATTTCATACGATCTATTGTGATCTTTGGGGTTGGGTAGTTGCGGTGGTGGTTATTTAATTTTTTATATCTTAAATCGAAAATGATATAGGTAGAAGATGGATGACATTTAAAGTGATTTTCGAAGTGGTGGCAAAAATCTTGTGGTGATTGGATTTTGTGATTATTTTGTAGTGGCCACTATTGTGGCAGTTGGAGGTGGTCTAGTGGCTCAATGGTAGTGATGGTGACAATGGTATATTTGTTTTTTAATGGTGACAATAGATTGCCACATAATGTGTAACGGTAAGGATGGTAGCAGTTTAGCGGAGGAAACATGTAATGTAACATAGTGTGAAACATGTAATGTAACATAGTGTGTTACAAAATATACGTAAAAAAGTTATAGTAAAAAAATAAAATTACAATATTCTGAGAATAAAATTAATTTTTAAAGTAAGTTTGGAATTAGTAAATTTTTAATGTATTGGTGAATTGTTCCCAGTGAATAATCTTGTGGACTGAATTTGTGCTATGATTAGTTTTTTCCTTCTAAGTTTTGTTGGTTGAACATTTTATTATTGAAATATAGATGTTCGAGCTTCATTTTTCATTTTCAAAAAAATACATTTTGTAAAAGTGTCATGATGGAAAATATGTAGTTAAAATATAAGAAAAAATTTCGAATTTCATGTAATATCATTTATTTAAATATGTGTGATTGAAATAAAGTCAAATCACTGTTAAAAAATAGATTTTGATAGAAAAATGAAGCTCAAACAAAGGCATAAAGTATGGACTTTAAAAGAAGGGAATATTGTTTATTAAATAAAAAGACACAAGCATAAACAAACATTTTAGAACATCGTTTTTAAAAGTTTTAGCTCAACAATCTTTAACTTGGATCTACAGCACCATTTTAAAGTCGGACCTGATTTACATCGAGTTAATTGTTTAAAAAATCACTCAACTTACACCATGCTCACGGACTGCTCACTTAACTTTAATTTGCTTCGCAATGCTTGCTCAACTTTTCATCATTTGCACTCCATCCATCATCGTCAAACAAACCGTTAACACTTTTGATAACGCGGCAGATGAAATCCTGACGTCACATAAATACCATTAAAATACTGCCAACTCAGAATTAAAATCCAAATCATACAATCAAAAAAGTAATTTTAAAAAACAATTAACCCCCTATTAAAACCCACCCAACCTATAGTTCCCCTCTCCATCAATTGAATGAATTCACCCCCATTTACATAATTTCCCCTAATTCCTTCCAAACCCTAATTTCCACTAAATCCGTCTACCTAACCCCCACCATTTCAAGATTCGAAGACCAAGCACATGGAGGGACCACAAGAAGGTATATTTCATCTTTTTAGTTTAACCAAAAAATATGGAATTTTCACTCAATGTGTCGGCCACATGTTTTGCGATTATTATTGGAATCGATGGAGAGTTTTTTTGTTTTGTGGTGGTATAACTAATTATTCTAACATTTGTAGAGTATGGCTCAGTTCCTAAAATCAATACGTCTAGAAGTCATGGAAATGGCACCGACCATGAAGTTTCATTGTCGGATGATGACCCAGATTTCAGTGATTCAGGAAATGAGTTATACTCTGAAGATGATGACGTTCTATATGAGAGGAATGTAATGGATGGGATAGAATTAGGTTTGAATGTGGATGGGGTGGAGAATGTGGTACAAAATGAAGTCAAGGTGATGTTGATGTGGGTGATTTGGAGTATCCTTCTTTTGAAGAGCTTCAGTTAGACGGTGCATCGGATGACGAGGTTGGTTATACGTTTTCGGAGTTTTTGGCTGACGTAGATATGGTTAACCCACAGTTTGAAGTTGGGCAGCTATTTAGGGATGTGGTGGAGTTCAAAAATGTACTTAGAACTTATGGCGCCTTAAATGGGTACAATGTGAGGTTTAAGGCCAATGATGAGAGGCTAGCCCAGGGAATATGCAAACGCAGCTACCCTCGGAGTGTATAGGCTTCCAAACTAGGTGATACGGGCAACGTCCAAGTGAATTCATATTCTCCTCAGCACACCCGTAGTCGTAACCGATACAACATGTATTTCAATTAACAATTCCTGACTCGTCGTTTCATTAACAGGTTCAAGGCAGATCCTAACTGGAAAACAAAAATTATTCTAGCAGCAGTGAAGGAATATTTGAAAATTGATATCACTAGAGATGTGGCGTGGAAAATGAGAAGATGCGTAAATGAGTTGCTACACGGGACAATTGAGGAGCAGTTCGCACTATTGTGGTCATACGGTTCTAGGTGTTGCATACCAATCCAGGCTCAAATGTGACCATCAACACGTTCAATGATGTCTTCTAGGGGATATACATTTGTTTCGAACCATGTAAGACTGACATCATAAGAGGTTGTAAGAAAATGATTGGAATGGATGGCTGCCACCTGTGAGGATGTTTTGGAAAGCATATTGCTCACAGTTGTTGGTCTAGATGCAAACGATTGCATGTATCCCATCACGTATGCTTTGGTTCAAAAAGAAAACACACCATCATAGAGGTGGTTCATGCGACTTGTTGTAGCAGATCTTGAAATTGGTTCTGGGATGGTTGGACTCTAATGATAGATCGCCAAAAGGGGCTGCAGACCGTAGCTGTTGAACTATTCCCAGAGTCCGAGCATAGATTACGTGTACACCATATGTATTCAAAGTTTTCCAGTGCCGGCTTCAAAGGAAAGACTTTGAAAGATTATCTTTGGCATGCTACCAAGTCAACTATCATTCCTGATTACAAACATTGGATGCAACAAATTCGTCAAGTATTAGAGGAGGCTTTCAAATGGTTGATGGAGAGGTCACCTCAGGAATGGTCGAAATCACATTTCAAAGCGCATTCAAAGTGAGATATTCTATTGAACAATGTGTGCGAAGTGTTCGATAAGACACTTTTGGAAGACCCGGAAAAGATGATTCTCAACATGCTTACATCTATTCAGCTGAGTGTCATGAAAAGAATACAAATGCAAAGGGATAAGATAAGATAAGGTCATATGTTGGTTGGCTTTGTTCGAAGATCATGAAGAAAGTGCAGAGACTTGTTGAAAAATCACGGGAGTGTATCTTACACTTCTCTAGGAGTTCGAAATGGTAGGTAGAGTGTAGTTCATGGTCTTTTGTGGTGGACCTTGAGGACAGAAGTTGTGCATGTCAGAAGTAGGAGTTGACTGGGATACCATTCCTGCATGAAATGGCGGTGATTCGAGAATGTCGAAACGAACCGAAGGACTACGTTGACAATTGCTACACAAAAGAGACATACTTGAATTGTTACGATAATATATTGAACACTATGAACGGGCAATGATTATGGCCAAAGGTAAATGCAAGATTGATAAACCCGCCGAAGTGGAAGGTGCTTAAGAAGGGGCAACGACAAAAAAAGAGGCGAAGGAAGTTGTGGTGCAGATTCATAGGAAGTATTACGTACGGAAGAAGGGACACATGAGGATGACGTGCTCCACTTGTGGTGTGCATGGCCACAAGAAAAGATACCACTCCTCTACACATGCCGTCTTGGGTGTAAGTTGTTATCATTTTATTTCATATCACAAATTTCTGAGAACTAATAGTTTGTAATTTCTTCATTACAGGATCTAGTTGATGTCCCATTGGCGAATGTAGAATCATAACCAACGAACATATCCAACTCAAAGAGCAAGGCAACACCTGAAGGCGCTTCGCAGGGAAGAAATGTGGGGCAACAAGCTAGTAATTTGGATAATGTTGGACAGCATTGAAGAGAAACAAGCTACTGAGTCGTCACAGTTGCGAACTGCTAGACTAAACGGTTGACGACGTGACAGTTGCGAACTGCTAGACTGCACGGTCGACGATATGCGAAGATGGTTGCGTCTACATCTCGACAACCAAGTTAACTGGAGAGTGTTCAAATGGGAGAAATATGTTTACCTGTTTGACAAAGTGTAGCTGTAGATGGAGTAGTTAACTTAGAATGGGAGAAATATGTTTACCAATTTGGTAGTTGTGCTTTGGCAAAGAATCTGTGTACTCCATATGCATTAAAATTGGTTTTGTCCTTTTGCAATATTTTGGAACATATGTATTGAACTACTAAGTCACTATCTATGAAAAGCTTTGTGCTTAAATTTCCCAGTCGAACTTTAGCATCCAAGCACTACATACAATACAACAGGCAAGCAAACTAGCTTTATAAAATATATGCTCATTCCAACACTACAGAAAGTAAACGTTGATTCCAATAAAATATTACCATTAATCCACAAGAACAATACAACCACATTCAAACTACGAACATTACTACTGGACCTACAATTACTACATTCAAACTACAAACATTACTAAAACTCACAACAACCATGCTCAAAGTAATAGCATACCCACAACTATGGTAAGAACAACCCAAACTACGATTTTGTACACTCTCATCATTTTGCAAATTATGCGATGTTCTTCTTCAGCTCTGTTCTTTGATTGGATCAACCCATTTATTGCTGCCTTGTACCTATCGTTCAGTTCTGTGTCGACCCGAACGAAGAAATTGCATGCCCGCCGCGTTCCATAGGATGTGTAACCAACAAACCTCCGACCGGAATTCAATGTTGTCCAAGATGTCTTCACACATGCTAAATGCCCACAATAACAGAACCTTAGTGGCCCATTCAACCCAGAAGCTTTAGACATGTTCACGCCAACACGGGGAAAAATATTAGCGATGAAAAAAGTTATCAGCGAAATTGGATATCGACTGCTGCCTACCAATGTGCTATGAGTGACCTTTCTGGGTTTTGAAGGAGAGTCACGTGAAAGATCGAACTGAGATGAAATTAGGGTTTGGAAGGATTTGGGGAAAATTATGTAAAAGGGGGGTGAATTCATTCAATTGATGGAGAGGGGAAACGACGGGTTGGGTGGGCTTTAATTGGGGGTTAATTTTTTTTTTTTTTTTTGGATTGTATGATTTGGATTTTTAATTCTGAGTTGACGGTATTTTAGTAGTAGTTACGTGCCACGTCAGGATTCTGTTTACCGCGTCATCAGAAGTGTTAACGGTTTGTTTGACGATGATGAATGTAGTGCAAATGGCGAAAGTTGAGTGAGCATTGCGTAACAAATTAAAGTCCAGTGAACAATCCGTGACCACAGTGTAAGTTGAGTGATATTTGAAACAATTAACTGGATTTACATCCGCCAAATCGGTAACGCGTCCTGTTTCTGTGCTCGTTTTGAATCCGTTTGGAAAAAAAAAAAAAAATCTCTGCATTTCCCGATACATCAATCCGATCCAACACAGACCCACATCACTTGATCTCACCACAGCATCCCCTTCACCAAATCCTCCAAAACCCACTTCTCATCTGCAGGTCTCTCCCTCTATGAGCTATGGACAACAGTTTTATAACTTCAACAGTGTCACTTAGAACAGGGGGGTCACTCTCATTTTCATTCAGTGATTACATATACTACTCGAATGAAAGATTCGGCAGGTACCCATGTGCATATTCATCACATTTATTATCAAGAACATGTTGTACTTGTTTATCGAATTCGGTATATAAAGTGCCCATAAGCCCAAGTTGTAATTGTAATTTATATGGGTTATGGCAATCCACTTTAATTCAGAGGTTACCTCATAAAAAGGCGATCTTTGGTGGTTTTGACCGCTGTTATGATACCCCGGTACCTAATTGTCATGTTAGTAGAAGCTATTATTGTAATAAAGTGTGTTACATCAGGGATAGAAGCGTGAGTGGAAGAAGAGGGGGGTTGAGAAAATGTATGGTTTCTGAGGAAGCGAGCAAAAGATGTAGTTTTGGAGACGACGAGGTCGAGGTATTGCTTAGTTTGTTGACTGAGGAATTAGGTGAAGAGTGTTCTGATGTAAGAGAGGAAAATAGAAGACTAATCAAGAAGATAGTATTGGAGAAAAAGGGAAATGGTGAGGCTATTAATAGGTGTAAGAGCAAGATGAAAAGAGTTGATACTGGCGTTCCCAAGAGTGGGTCAAAGTATGAATCAGTTGTTTTTAGGTCCAAGGAGGAGGATAAGAGGAGGAAAGAAGAAATGATTAGGATAGAAAGAGATAGAGAAAATCTACGAAGAAAAGAAATTTTGAAGGTGCGGAAAAAGGATGAAGAAAGGGAAGCTTTGTTGAGAAAAGAGAGTGGAAATGCTAGGACAAATGAAGAAGAGAGGGAAACTTTGCTGAGAAAAGAGAACTGGAAGGTGAGGGCAAGGGCAAGGGAGGAAGAGAGAGATGATTTGCTCAAAAGAGAGGAACACCGGGAGAGGATGAGGAGAGATGGTTCTAGTTGCTCTTCGTACTATTCCTTGTCTTCGACTGGTGAGTACAACAGCGATACTGAAATTGAGGTTACAGGAGAGGGTTTGGAAGTAGAATTATCAAACATGTATGAGAAGGATTCAAAAAGGAGCCATAAAATCGTCAGTGAAGTTGTGAAAGAGGACTATGGGGTTAGCATGAGAAAGAAACCTACTGAAATAGGTTCCTATGCTGTATCTAGTAATGCTGAGTCGGACTTCAGAAAGAAATCAGAGAAGAAGCTTTCTGATGTATTGATTGAAGAGACAGAGTCTAAAAGGGGAGCCTTGCAAAAGGATTCTAGCCTTTTGGAGGTTCGTGAACATGGTAATGGGAAGACTTCTGGTTCCTCCAAGAGTTATGATGATAGGTTGGTAAAATCAACTTCTGGTATAAAGTTTGATGAGGGAAGAAGACAACAGCAGAGGCAAACAGGTAATGAAGTTATAGGGCAGTCCAAAACAAGAATAAAGCATAAACAATTTATGGAAATGCCAGATAGCCCTGATGACGAAGTTGTAACCTCTTATGGCTCTCAAAAGCTATACAGTGACAGGGAGGAGAGGTCTGCTAAAGTTTCTAGTTTAAGTTCGGAAGCAAAAAGAGAACATCAAACAATGGTTGGACTTGACACCAGAGAAGATGAATTTTTGGGGAATACTCGCAAGGTTTCTGAAGCATCGAAAGTTCAAGAGATCGATGCCAGAAAGACCTCCATATCTCAGAGGCTGTCTGAAACTAGAATGAAGAAAGAGGAAGGATGTTCAACTGATGTCATTACTTCAAATTATGATGCAGAAAAGAAACAACGGTCTGACCAGGTTACCAGGCTAAAGGACGAAAGAAGAAAATCCCAACAATTGACAAAAAAGGGAAGCGGTTTGCAATCGGATAATAGGATTATAAAACAAGAAGAGAATGTGAACTTAATGTATGACTCATATACAGAGTCCAAAGGGCAACACTTTCAAACACACGCAAGCTTTGGAAAAACAAATGCCAGAATTGGAACACAACAAATGATTAATGAAACAGTCACCCATTCTGGTGATTTAATTGGTGCAAAAGATGGAATCAAGACAAGATCAGAGACACTAGTCACACCTCCATCTTCTCAGTTAGAAGCTAGAGATAAATCGCACGCTGAATCAATGAGTGGGCTCGCGATTGAGGAGGTGACTGATGGAAGTTTAGAAAGTGGCTCTACTGCATTACATAAACGTGTCTTAGGGAGGCCTCCAGCATTGCATCATGAAAAATATGAAGGGGCCAATAACAATGAAGCTAACGAACAGCCTTCTATGTTCATCTCCAATGAAGATGCAATTCGTTCAACTGAGCAATTACAGAAATCTTCTGCACACTATGTTAGTGAGTTTGTTGAGAAGGTAAGGGATCAAATTTCAACTTCTGAAATCCAGGAGGAGAGGAAAACTTATGAATCTAATTTTGTGCACAAGGAGGAGCAAAGTAACCGACAGGGTTCGAGTCTATATGTTTCTCTAGAGTCTGAATCTGAGGAGCATCACTCAAGGCATCCCTCTAGGGGTTCTAAAACAAAGGGGCCGTCAGATGAAACATGGGAGGTTGATGAACCATCTGTTCAGGAGCATTCTATGACAGAAGTACAGGACAACGCAAGCAAAGCCGAGAATGCAATTGTCAAGAGATCTGGCCGGTCCTTGTGGAATATCATTGGTGATGTTTTTCGTTTGAAGTGGTCTCCACACTCTGAAAGCCATAGCACAGGTGGAAAGGCAGGTGGGGTTTCACCCAATCTGTCTACAAGTAGTGATGCATGGTTTTCTGGTCGTGAAGCTGAAGAAGATGAAGGAGTGAGTGGAAGAAAAGAAAAAAAGTTGACACAGGAACCTGCATCCATCCACCAAAAACAAGAAAAGACTAGCACTCCAAGTAAAGAAGACAGTTCCAGGACCTCAACTGTAGAGGCCTATGCAAAGCGTGTAGGAGTGGACACTCTATCCTCTTCAACTGTTCTAGAGAGTGGTTCAGCATCTATGACCATTTCTTTGCCTTCCAGTGAAGAAACTTCCAAAAGTAACTTTGAAGGTTCTTCTTCCGGTGCTCCAGTATCAGAGTTCTTAATACCATTGCCTGCAATGCGTCTCCAAAGATCTCCCATTGTGAAAGAAATTTCTGAGGCTGCAGAAGCTGGTTCATCTGGTAGTGACACAAGTGGACAACCAGTTTCCTCTGATTTGATGGAAAAATCTAGGCCAGAGGTTAATGCTAAATTGAAACAAAGGAAACTTCAGAGGAAAGACCAAATCCCGAAAGATAGATTTGATGAATGGGAAGAAGCATATAGGGTCGAAGCAGAACAAAGGAAAATCGATGAAATGTTTATGAGGGAAGCACTTTTGGAAGCCAAAAAAGCTGCTGACAACTGGGAGGTGCCTGTTGGGTCTGTGCTGGTGCAGGGTGGAAAGATTATTGCTCGTGGATGCAACTTGTAAGTTGTGCTTGCTGTGCTCTTTTGCTGATTTTTATGTTCAATGCAATTGATTAAACTTCTCTGTGATTAAATCTTTCAGGGTAGAAGAGTTACGTGACTCCACTGCCCATGCAGAAATGATCTGCATACGAGAGGCTTCAAACATGCTCCAGACATGGAGGCTTTCAGTAATTTCTTCGTCTTTATCAATTTAACTTAATCTTTCTACTCAGAACCTAGTACAGTGTCCTCAATTTCTTTGTGAAAAAAGTCACAATATCATTTGCTTATACTTTAGTAGCTTATCTGGAATGAGTTTATAATAGTAGAGCAGCAACAAGCACCAGACTTTTTGTTCCTTTAGTTTCTCGAAAGATTGGAAAAGTTATAGGAAGATGATGTGACCTAAGTTGTATCTGGTTATTAACATGGATCATGTATGTAATGCAACTCAGTTTTGAGTGCTAAATCTCTAGAAACTTTGTGACTTTCTTGCTCGACACTTCTACTACTTTTTATGCTATGTAGATTATGTGAATAAAGTAGCAAGGTCATGTGAGTACCTGAATTACCTTTTTGCAGGAAACTACACTTTATGTTACTCTTGAACCATGTCCAATGTGCGCTGGAGCAATACTTCAAGCTAGAATTGACACTGTTGTGTGGGGAGCCCCCAATAAGCTACTGGGAGCTGATGGCAGCTGGATTAGGTAAGCAGTTCAACTATGATATTTTCAGCTGTTATAGCTTCTTTTCTCACAATTAGTTTAATAGGGTAATTAGTTATTCTGAAGAACACTGACTTTTGGTCGTCTCTTATCCATGAAGCCAATTTATCTCTTGCAAAAGTTCTTGTCAATTGCATTGCTCCTGTACTCAGGCCATAACATAAATTCCTATGTTTCAATGCTATTTGAAAATAAATGCAATAATACCTCATGTCATGTAGTAGGTGGCTTAGGGCACTCTTTACGACAGGATTGAAGTCATAATTCATAAATTGCCCTTTTGCCCTTCCAAATTTCTCTATTTCCAAAAGCTTCTTATTTTGCATGCCAAAAAGAATGAAACAAGAAAATATGAATTCATTTGATTTATTTGCAAATCTTTCGCATGATTTTTTACTTTCCTTTAAATGCCTTTATTGTGTAGCACTAGACAACTTTATTATGTAATAATATTATGCAACTAAGGGTTCATTACCCACTAAAGAAAATTTTGCTCTTTTAAACTATTCTTTCAATAATCAGTTTGGAATATTACTCGTACTAAAAGCTAAACGAGTTTTCCCTGCGCAGTCTTAACTTTTCCCCTAATTTATTTATCTCAAATATTGAATTTCTATGCAATCATTTTTCTTCTTCCTTTTTCTTGCCTGATTTTTTATTTCATTAGTAAATCGAATTAAGAAACATTTGTTAATAAGTATATGCTCTCCACTCAATTTTTGATTTTATCAATAGCTCTTTTGATTAAAATTATATGTTTGTATTTACAGTATATTAGCTTAAATTATGAGAGTTTACAGATTCATCATCCCGATCAGTCTTCTATTTTTTCCATGCATGTAGAATTATGTGATAGATTGTTTCTTTTCCTCAAACTAAAATTTATTATGTATCTTATCATATCTTAACTCAAAACTTTTGGTTCTTTACTTTTGCATTCTTAATTATGTGTATTATTAAAGGGTTAATTATGCCAATGATCATTGAAGTTTTGAGTAATTACGCCCAATGATCACTAAAATTATTTTCTTACGATGATAATCACTCAAGTTTTTAACTATTATATGGTCAATTGTTCAGAAAAATTAACATTATATCCTACGTGATACCATTAAGTACCAACATGTCACCAAACAATGTTATTTATTACACTTAAAAACATTGGGGCGTTAATAATTGAAAATGAAACATGTTAGGATGAGAAAATGTAATGCAGTTTTAATTTTGTTCACGCTTTTGGCTTAAGTCGTATTGAAAACTCACGTTTTCCTTTTAAAAATGATTTTTGCTGACTTGGCATAATAAATAACGCTATTTGGTGACACGTTGGCACTTATTGGTGCCATATATATTTTAATTTTATTTTTTTTACCGAGTAACCGTTAGTGTAACATTTAGAAACTTGAGTGACTATTACCATACGAAAAGGACTTCAATGACCATCGGCGTAATTATTCAAAACTTCAGTGACCATTGGCATATTTAACCCCTATTATTCAAGAAAGTAAAGTGGCATTTACATTGAGAAAAAAGGGTTATATCAGTAGTAAAAGATGAAACGTTGTTTAACTAGCAACCATTTTAGAATAATTATTCATCATGGATTTGAAATATTAATTGTCAGTTCTCGGATTACCCTATTTTTGAGCTCGCTACAATTTCTGACTGACCAATTCTCGTGTGTATTCATCTGGCATCCAATTTTCTGTTTGCAACACGAATTCTTGAAACTCTTGCGTCCACGATTTCCGAGAAGTAAGTTGGTTTCTTTCTGCTCATTTTCGTAAATCATGGTGGACAAATCTAGTTTTTCGAAAATTGTCTAAACGGTGATTTTGCTTACCTTCAAATTTGTTGCCAATTCCACTTCTACAATATATTTCTCCATATTATTTTCCAATTATGGGGTAATTTGTATTCTCAATGTCATCTTCTCATAACATAACTAGTTCATTTGGGAAGGATCCAGTTTACAAGTTTATTGCCATTGTTAGTGCTTAAGGCCTTTCAAGACATGTATTCTCCATTTAGTCAAGGACACCATGCAGGATCTTCTGTCTTTTATCATTTTCTTTGCAATTTGATGTATAATTTATATATATTTGCCGTCCTCTCAAAATTTTAATGGAAATTCGTTTACACACTGACATAAACTGGTTATGTTTTGCCTTAATTTACAAAAAATATCGAATCTTATACTGTTATATATGATTTACAGAAACTGGTTTCGTCTGATTCTTGATTAACAATCTGTAGGCTTTTCCCTAGTGGAGATGGTGGAAATGGATTGGAACAAACAGACAAACCTGCTGCTCCAGTTCACCCGTTCCACCCCAAAATAACAATTCGACGAGGAGTATTGGCATCAGAGTGTGCAGATGCTATGCAACGGTTCTTTCAGTTGAGGAGAAGGGAGAAGGAGAAGAAATCTGAGCCTCCCACACCACCTTCGTGCCTTCCCATTTCACACCGTCCCACGAAGTTCTTCACCAAGATGCAAGATGCCTTCAACATCATGTTCTGTTTGTAAGTTACCGGAAGATGAACATTTTTCTTTTCATTATGTTGAAAAATTACCTCTCATGTAACAGTTTAAATAATGTATCCTTGCGATTGTGAGTCTTTACGAGACAATTTTTTCCCAGTCTCCAGAGGTTTTAGAATTTATGCTTCTGCCACAATGTTTACGGAAAGAAATGAATGGCACTTGGCCTGGTAACCAGTGAGAAACTTTCAGTTGGCAACATGACATTGCTATTGCACCCAGGATAGAGACCAGGTGGGCATGACAGTTTTTTAAAGGCTTGCACGGGTGATTAGCAGGTCCATAGCACGGCATGTGTCCACCTGGTCTTCGTCAACTATGTGTTGGCCTAGCCTGGCCCGATTATACACCTATATGCCAATTTTACGCAAAAAACGTTCTATCTCTACTCTTAATCGAAGAATCAAGACGGTAATTAAATAGTTACTGCAAGATGCCAGAAAATGCGTTTTATGTACCTTTTTGTGTACAAGTAGACATTATTTTTCTGAACTGAATAATGAAAAGAAAAGCAAGTTAACTTGATAATCAACGTGTACAATGGAATTTACAGTCCTTTGAGCAAGTTGTACGATCCCTAATTGTTTTTCTTTTAGCATCTGTTGGGAATGGGTTGAGGATTTCGATGAGAAAGTTTATATGGAACAATAGGAATGTTATGTTCTACCAAAAGATGAAGATAAAGTATGCAAATTAGTAAAATCATTATATGGATTAAATCAAGCACATAAGAAATAGCACGAAAAATTTGACTTAATAATGATTTTTTTTGGATTTAAACAGAATAATGTTGATAAATATTTATATTCAAAAGTTTTTGATAATTATGTTGTGCTTAATTGTTTATACATTAATGATATGTTGATTATAAGTAATAAATTGCAAAATATAAAAGAAATAACGAGGTTTCTATTTTCCACACTTACAATGAAAGATCTTAGTCAACTACAATAAGTATCAAAGCTATCAAGACTAGAATATGATCAATAAGTTCAATTGTTTGAACATTAAAGAGAGAAATACTCCATTTGATCTAAAAAATGATGGAAAAGTAATAGCGCAACTTGAGTTTGTAAGTACTATAGGAAGTCTCATGTATGCTGTGCAATGTACAAGACTCGACGTAGCATTTGCGATTGGTAAACTTAGTAGGTTTACTAGCAATCTAAGTGAAAAACATCGGAAGGCGATCGGGAGGGTTCTTGATTTTTGAAAGATTTAGATCTTCAATATTCTAAATTTTGGACAATCCTAGAAGAATTTACCGATACTAGTTGAATATCTAGTATACATGGGAATAAATCTACCTCAGGTTGGGTATTTACTCTTAGAGGAGGTACGGTTTCTTAAAAATCCAAGAAACAAACGTGTATTACACACTCAACTATGAAATCTAAATTTGTAGCATTGGTTGAAACTAAAAAAGTGGTTGAATAGCTTAGGGATTTATATATGAAATCCCATTGGAAGAGATGAATAATTCTTCTACATTTGTTTTGTGTGACAGTCAACCACTTTAGCTAGAACATACAATAAAATGTATAATGGTAAGTCTAGATATATGAATCTAAGATATGATTATGTGACTAAATTAATTAAGGATTGAATAATTTCCCTCACTTATGTGAAGTCAAATATGAATTTGGCTCATCCGTTTACTAAATCGTTCATAAGGGAATTAGTACAAACAACCACTAATAGGATGAGCTAAATTCCATAAATAAATACATCAATTATGGCAAACCTACTTGACTATATTGACAAGTATATTTTGGGTTTAAAGGGTAATAACAAGTCATTCGATAGGTGGGTAGTTTCAACACTTATTTTTCTAAAATCTATCATAGGTTATAAGTGTTGGTTGTCACGAATAAAAGGGTTGAGTTTCTATAACTCTTAATCAAGTTCAGATCGTTAGATCAAATATCTCTAAAAGTAAGAAAGATACTATAAGATCATTACCTATATGAACTTCAAGATAGTGTTGCCTCAATAGAGAGTTGGTGTTTCACTTTTAAAAATTCATGGATAGGAGAAACTCAAGGTCATAAGAGCGTTAAACGAGATTATGTGGAACTTGGAACACATGATGCTTGTGTGTGATGTTATCGGTATCATCACAGGGAATATTAGGTTCAACGTTTTCATGCTACCTGGGATTTCAATATTATTTTGTGAGATTTACACTAAGGTTTGATTCAAATAGAAAGATATACATACTTTATGCATAAGTATTGTTAAATTTGCGTTTGAACTCATAATATAGTTGAACAAGTAGGGAATAACTTTGTTCAAACATACAATGATAAGTGATGTGGAGTGATCAAACATCCATGTGCGAGTATCAAGCAAGTGCGAAGACAACCGGAAGAAAAAACTGGAAAGTCAGAATTTTGGCGTGGACTATCTAGTCTCATATTTTGGCACCCCGAGGCCAAAACGTTGCACTGGTGATCCGCTCAATTTAATATTTTTTTACCATTGCATTTGATTTGCGAGTGATATTTTGATTGTTTTCACACCTCTTTAACTTGATTTCATATATAGGATGGTTTTCATATTGGAAAACACAACATTAACATCAAATCTATTATTCTCATATTGTTTGATTTGAACTTGAATTAATGTTTGTTTACTCCTACACAGTGGCGAATCTAGGATATTGAGTCAGCTAGGGCGTCCGTTGACCATCGCAATAATAAGATTGTTTATTAATACTTAATTAAATAATATAAAAAATTCAATTAATATATAAATGCACTAAACCGTAAAAAGCATATACATATGAAAATATAATTTAACACAATCCAAAATAATTAAA
>CAIGRP010045558.1:0-14925 GCA_903798385.1 Fraxinus cuspidata
AAATCAAATGGATGAAAATGATTAGGAAAATGTTAATGTAGAAATGTTTTTTAAATATAATTCTGCATTGTTTCGAAGCAAGTATGAATCATTCAAAAATCAAGAACAAAGTATTCAATTTTTACAGGGTTTGATTGTGCCCCCTAACTCAAAATGTCTGCATCCGCCCCTGATCATAGCTTTATCGTGAAGAATAGATTAAGTTTTATTAATGTGTCTATCATTCGGCCTGAAGGTAACACCGATCTTCTTAACTCTTAGATTCATAACAATAATATTGTTATTTCATGGATCCTCAACTCCATATAAAAAAAATAAAAATAAAATTTCAGCTAGCATAGTCTATTTTGAATGTGCACATGAGATATGGATTGGTCTTAAAGAATGATTTCAACAGAGGAATGACCCTCGATTTTTCCAATTAAGACATGAGCTAATGAATCACACACAATGGAAATTGTCCGTTAATGCCTATTTCACTAAATTAAAGGCTATTTGGGAATATCTTAGCAATTATAGACCATCATGTTCATGTGAAAAATGCAATTGTGGAGGAAACAAGAAGCTGGCCGAACATTATCACATGGAATATGTCATGTCATTCCTAATGGGATTAAATGACTCTTATACTCAAGTCATAGGATAATTACTGCTTATGGATCCGATTCCCCCAATTAATAAGGTATTTTCACTTATTTCTTAAAAGAGTTGTAAATATGATCGCTGGAACCATTGATCCTTGTCCTTTTATGCCAAAAAAGATGCAAAAAGGACAAATATGGGGCAGTCTTATAGTTAGAATCAAAAGAGGGAAATACCTATCTACACCTATTGTGTATATAGAGGTCATGCTGTTGATAATGTTATAAACTCCATAGATATCCACAATGATATAAGACAGAGCAGAAATATGGTTCAAGTAGTCAAGCATGACCTGGTTCAAGCAATCAAACATGTTATAATATTAAGTCAAATAATGTTATTGCTAACCAAGTTTTTTATTCTATTCCAGATCAAACTCTTGTCAATGTTGGGAACTTTGTGCAAATGTTGAATCCTAATCAATACCAGCATCTAATAAGTATGTTGAGTACACATCTTACATAGGGATAACAATTTTTCCCGTCTTGCCCCGCCCCGAATGGGGCAAAAAAACCCGCCTTGAAGGGGTTGGCGGGGCGGGTGGGGCAGGGGAGTCGCGGGGCGAGGCCCTGCCCCGAACCTAGCCCGTTGCCAACCCTAATCTTATAGCTACAAAGGTGGAAGATGAAGAAAGTGATTGTTGACCTATGAGTAATTATAACCTTAAAGTTTTGATTATAAAAGTGATTATAGTTTTCAAAGCATCATTTATTAAATTGATCGATCGTTGTCAAAAGATCTTAAAAGAGAAACGTCAAAAAAAGATCAAAATTAAGAGTTTAAGAGCCAAACGTCAATAAAAAATCAAGACGAGAGTCTAATATCCAAACTTCGAAGCACGATCAAAGACTAGATCTCTTGGTTCAAATTTAAAGGTACTAATACTTTGATCTTTGGCAATGAATGATAAAAGCTCAAAAATCATTATGTGCACTAAAAGCCATTTTCATTATTATTTGTATAAAATATTTTGATCAAAAGTGAAATTAATTTTTAAATGATATTTGAATTTATATCATTTTTTAAAAACATCATTTACCTTGAAAACTAGTTTAAAAACACCTTCCAGAGTCTACATTGTTAAAATATTCAAATCAGATTAAACGGGGTCAAAAATGAAAAAATCAGCTGATATGGTCGGACATCTGGTCTAAGCATAAGGACGTCCAGATACTCTACCGGTTGGTCGTCCGAATTCCCAGAAAGTTTTGCAAAACCTGTTTCTATAAATTCGTGAAAGGCGGACGTCCAGTTGATGCAACGGTCGGATTTTAGACAATTATATTTCATATGCATAACAGCTATTTCGGTTGTCTAGACCCAAAGGCGAATGTCTGATTGGTTGTCCGGTTCAACACAATATTTTGCTTTTTGAACTTTATAAATTACCCTCACTCTTTCCATTATTTAAAAAGACTTTTAAGAGCATCAAAGTAAGATATTTTTTTGAGAGAGTTCTTTGACCTTTCTTTTGCATTCATTTCATTTGTTTCTTCATATAAAAAACTTCTATTGATTCAAACTCTTTAATCATCATCCCCGTCAAAGTTTTTCATCTCTCGTTTTATACTTAACTTATTTCTATTATTCATAAAAGAGATATATATTTCAAAGAAGATCTTTGAGTTTACATTGCACATTTTTCTTCCACTTCTTCATATTGAAAACTTTGATTGATCGAATCAAACTTGTAAAACCATCATATTCATCAAAGTTTCTCTCTTCTCTCTTAATACTTAATTTATTACAATAATTCATTAAAAGAAAGATATATCTTAATAAAATTTTTGAACTTATATAGCATTCATTTCTTCTTTGTATTCTCATTGAAAATATTTGATTGTGAATCGAATTTTTAATTATCATATTTATCAAAGTTTTTTTTTTATCTAACACTTGAGCTATCATTTATTATTATTCATTGAAGTGTTAGTATTTCTTAGTACTTAATTCAATTGTATCATTTATTAAGAGAGAAATTTCATTGTAAAATCATTGCTCTAAACTTGTGGGTCGTATTGAGGTCCCGTGAAAGCTCAATAATTAAGGATCGATGTTCCTTATTGTATGTAAGTTATATTGAGGTTCCATAAAACTCGATAGTGTGGGTTATATTGAGGTCCCTTAATGCTCAATATTGTATAAAAATTGATGCTACTTGTTTGTAAGTCATTGAAAGCATTGTAAATGGTTGGATTGCATCATAAGTCAATAAATTTAGTGAAAAAGCCTTACTCGTGCCAGATCATGCAGATCATTGATTTGGATCGAATCTGCACAATTATATCGTTTGCATTCTCTCTTCACTTTCACTTATCATTTCATATTTGTGTTTATTTTTTGAATTAATCTGTTTAGTCTTTTTTTTTTTTGCTTCAATTTAGATTAATTATTCGAAAAAGTTTTAAAAATCAATTCATCACCTCTTGTTTAGTTATTCTTGGGATTTATATTGGTATCAGAGCAAGGTACTCATTTTTAAAAATTTCACAATCTTGAATAATGGATTACCACAATCCTCAAAACATTTTGGAGCATTTTACAAATTGTCCTCCCCCTTTTTGATGGTACACATTATAATTGTTGGAAAGTTTGATGATTTATGTTCAATCTATAGATTATTTGGGAAGTCATTGAATTTGATACATGTAAGCCTAAAAATGTTTTTAAAGATGACGGTAAATTGGTTCAAATAATTTATAAACCTATAGAGGAATATGATGAAGAGTATAAAAGAAAAATGTCTTTAAATATCTGAGCCAAAAAATCTATTTTATTGTGTTTTAGATAGAAATGAATTTAATCGTATCAATACAAGTGATTCTGCATATGATATTTGACATGCATTAGAAGTCACTCATCTTGATACTAACAAAGTGAAATAAACTAAGATAAATTATTTAGTTAAAGATTTTGAAAATTTCTTCATAAAGAAAAATGAACTGATTGTTGATATGATCACTCATTTTATCGATATTGTTAATAATATTGAAGGATTTGATTGAAAATTTACTAATGGTGAACTTATGAGAAAAATGCTTAGGTCTCTTTCGGAGAATAGAAACTCATTGAGAATGTTGATAGAAAACAACAAATATATTAGCACAAATTCATTGGAAGAACTCTATGAACTATTGATGACATATGAGCTAAATCATACTGAGACAAGGGAGAAAACAATGAAAAGCAAAGAAGAGGAAATGCGTTAAATTGCTTTAAAATCTGTAATTGATGAAGTCACTTCATGCAAAAATATGAATGATGAAGAACTCGATGACCTAGTTTTTCTTGTCAAAAATTGGAGGGGTATTCACAACAATCGACGGTTTCAAAAGAAAGAAGAAAGGGGTGAAGATAAGAGTGATAAGATTGTTTGCTATAATTGTGACAAACCAGTCACAAGAGAACCGAATGTCCGAACAAAAAGAGGTTTATAAAAAAGAAAGCACTTCAATCAACATAGAATGATAGAGATGATAGTGATCACGAAGAAGATGAAAGTCACGAATTTTTTTCAACATGTGCTTAATGGCTATTGAAAAAGAGGAAATTCAAATGAAAATTGTTCATATAAAAATTGTTCATATGATGAATTATTGACCTCTTATGATGAAATTCTTGAAAAATATGAGAAACTTGCTCAAAATCATTATATTCTCAAAAATAAAAATTTTTTATTGGAAAAAGAGGTAAAGAAACTTTTGGAAACTCAAAATGATTTTGAGAAAGAAAAAGTCAATTACAATTCTTTAATTAAGGAGAACTCCTCTTTACAAGTAATTTTTTTAGATTTGATTCAAAATGTTCACAATTACTCAAGGGAAGAAATTTTTTGATCTAATACTTGGTAAACAAAATGTATTCTTGATAAATGAGAAATTGAATATAAACCATTTTTGAAACAAAAAACAAAAGTCTCTTAAAAATTTCTTGGTTAAAACGTCTATTTCTCATCTTTCAAATAGTACGTGTAGTTTTTGCAATAAAAAATGACATATATATTTTAATTGTTCAATCAAATAGAAGTTTCATTTTGAAAGCAAACACAAATGAATTCAAAGTCCATAAACACTAACAACCAAGGATCCAAAGTTGTATGGGTACCATGGAGCGAAAATGAATTATTTTTGTAGGAACCAAATAAAATTAAGAGTAAATGGTTATTGGATAGTAGATGCTCAAGGCACATGACCTAAGATCAAACTTTATTGTCAAGTTTCATAAAGAAGGATGGTGGTCATGATACTTTTGGAGATAATATCAAATGAAAAATCATTGGTATTGGAATTATTGGTAATATGCTCTTAGTAAATAACCTTAAACATAATCTACTTGGTATTAGCCATTTATATGATAAATGTAATCATATCAAATTTGATTCTTCAAAGTGTCTTATTGAGAAACTATATCAATAATATTTATAGGAAATCGAAATAATGATGTTTATGTCATAAACATTGAACTTTAAAAGTGAAGAGAAATTATTTATCAAGTTTAAAAGATGATACTTGATTGTGGCATGAAAGATTAGATCATGTTTACATGGACCTATTTTCAAATATTTCCAAAAGAAAAAATATTATTTGTTAAAAATTTGCCAAATTTGAAATTTGAGAAAGATACTTTGTGATGCATGACAATTTGAAAAAGTAGTGAAAAGTTCTTTTAACACTCTTCAACTGCAAAATTTTTACAACTTTTTCACATGAATCTTTTTGGACCATCTAGAACCTCATGTTTAAATGGTAAACATCATGCATTCGTCATTGTTGATGACTTTTCTAGATTTATTTGGGACATATTTTTGAACCTAAAAGATGAAGCGTAATCATTTTTTGTAAAATGGTTCAAAATGAATAGGGGTACACTATTACTACAATTTGAAGTGATCACGGTGGAGAATTTGACAAAATTGAATTTGATGATATTTTTTCGCAAATTTATTGCTATGATCTTAATTTCTCGTCTACTAGAACATTTCAATATAATAGTGTAGCAGAAAGGAAGAATCACACAGTGCAAGAAATAGATCGGATTATAAAAATGGTTTACCATAATATTTTTGGGTCGAAGCCATTAACACACTTGCTATATTGTAAATAGAGTTTTGGTGAGTAGAAAGAAAATGAAAATTTTATATGAACTTTAAAAAGAAAAATATATATAGTTCCCAATATCGATTACCTTAAAGTGTTTGGTGACAATTTTTTTTTTTTTTAAATCTCAATCACATAAGAAAATTTGAAAATTTTTGATTAAAAGCCCAATATTGGAATTTTTCTTGGTTATTCATTTACGAGAAAATTTTATCGAGTTTTCAACAAAAAAACTTTAGTTGTTGAAGAACCCATGCATATAATTTTTGATGAAGCCAATTCTCTTGATCAAGAGAAAGGTATTGCTAACAATGTAGATTTGGAGATTCTTTTTGAGCAAATAAACATTCAAAATAATAATAATAAAAAAAGATTCTAAAGATGTTTAAAATCAACATGAGGAAGAAGCGAATGGTCAACAATATGAAGAAGAATCTTTTGAAGTACAAAGCGATCAATTTCTATCTAAGAAATGGAATAAAAAAAAATACATCATAGACATGCTCAATAAGTTTGAAATGAAAGAGTTGAAATCAATGAACATTTCAATAAACTCATCAGTCAAATTGGACAAAGATGATCAAGGTACTTACATAGATGATATAAAATTTTAAGGTATGATCGAATCTCTCACTTACTTAATCGCAAGTAAACTCAATATTATGTTTAGTGGTGAATATGTGCACGATGTCAACCTAATGTTCAAGAATCACACCTTATGCCGTAATACGAATTTTAGATATCTTAGTGGCATTAAGACACCACGTCTATGGAATCCTAAAGATCCCAAATAAGGGGATATTGTATTAGAATTTGTGAATACAAAAAATCAATTGACCGACATTCTCACTAAACCTCTAGCATTTGATATATTTTCATATCTTCGAAGAGGTTTGGAAAATTAAAAATGAATTTGAAGTACGTGGCTAAATTATATTCTTACATGATTGATTCTATGTTCGAAATATATATAAACGCTTTAACATATTAAACTTTTCTCATTTCATCATTCATGTCTTGACTAGTATTTTACTAAAAATGTGATGATTATCCTCTTGTTTAAACTTCCATATATTTGACATCTTGTACTAAATTGAAGGGGAATATTATTATTTCCTATAATTGATTTAAAGTTTTGATATTATATGCCATACTTTTGCTCTCATCTACTTTTTTCCTTATGCCAAAAGTGGGAAATTGAGTAAGATAGATTTGAAAAAGGATTGAAAAAGGGAAAGACGAGTTAAATGATATGCTTTAAATGATTAAATGATATACTTCGAATCATCTACTAATTGATATGCTTTAAATGGATGATAATAGGTTTTTAAAAGATAATGGGAATATGTTTTAAAAGTAAGATCTTTATTTTTTATTCCCTGTTGATATTACTTTGCAAATAATTTATTTTGTCATAACAAAAAAGGACTTATGGTTGATTATAACCTTAAAGTCTTGATTATAAAAAAAAAAAAAAAAAACAAGTTAATTTTGTTTACTTACAATTTCATTTACATTGATTATAGTTTTCAAAGCATCCAACGATAAATCGATCGATTATCATCAAAAGATTTTAAAAGACAAACGTCAAATAAAGATCAAAATTAAGAGCTTAAGAGCCAAATGTTAATGAAAGATCAAGACCAGAGACTAAGAGCCAAACTTCAAATCAAGATCAAAAACTAAATTTCTTAGTTCAAATGTAAATATACTAATACTTTGATTTTTAGTAATGAATGATAAAAACTCAAAAATTATCTTGTGCACTAAATGCTATTTTGATTATACTTGCATAAAATATTTTGATCAAAAGTAAAATTAATTTTCAAAATGATTTTTGAGCTTAGATAATTTTTTTAAAACACATTTACCTCGAAAACTAGTAAAAACACCATCCAAAAGTTTACATTTGTCAAAATATTCAAATTGGATCAAACGGATCAAAAAGGGGAAAATCGGCCAAAACGATCAGATGTCCGGTCTGAGCATGCGGATGTCCTGGTGCTCGTCCAGATTCCCAAAAAGTTATGCAAAATTTTTCTCTATAAATTTGTGTTAAGCTGTCGTTCGGTTCATCCATACGGAAGTCCGGTTGATGCAACAATTGAATTTTTTACTGTTAAATTTTAGATGCATAACGACTATTTTGGTCGTCCGGATCCAAAGGCGGACGTCGAGTTAGTTGTTCAGTTTGACACAGTACTTCGGTTTTTGAGCTTTATAAATACCCCCATTCTTTCCATTCTTTAAAAATACTTTTAAGAGTATCAAAATAAGATATATAATGAGAGAATTCTTTAAACTTGCTTTTGCATTCGTTTCATTTGTTTCTTCGTATCAAAAATTGTGATTGATTCAAACTCTTTAATCATCATCCTCATTAAAGTTTTTCATCTTTCTTTTTGTATTTGACTTATTTTTATTATTCATAAAAGAGAGATATATTTCAAAAAAGATCTTTGAACTTATTTGCATATATTTCTTCTACTTCTTCGTATTGAAAACTTTGATAGATTGAATCAAACTTGTAAAATTATCATATTCATCAAAGTTTCTCATTTTTATCTTAATATTTAATTTATTACAATCTTTCATTAAAAGAGAAATATATCGTGAGAAGATTTTTAAATTTGCATTGCATTTATTTCTTCTTCATCTTCTCATTGAAAAGTTTTGACTGCTTGAATCAATTTTTTAATTATCATATTCATAAAAAAATTTCATTGAACACCTGAGCTATCGTTTATTACTATTCATTGAAATGTTAGTTTCTCTTAATACTTAATTAATTTGTATAATTTATTAAGAGATAAATTTCATTATAAAATCATTATTCTAAACTTGTGGGATCATATTGAGGTCTCGAAAGCTCAATAGTATAAGAATCGACGCTCCTTATTCTATGTCACTTTGTTGGTCATATTGATGTCTCGTAAGGTTCAATATTGTATAAAGATTTTCTTGTTTGTATGTCACTGGAAGTATTGTAAAGAGTTGGATTGCAGCATGTATTCTTTGGCTTTCATTAATTTTGGTCATATATCAGGTACATGCCTTTCTATTTCCATTAATCCAATATTCAATTCTCCTAGATATTGGGTGCTGGATTCAGGGGCAACTAGTCATGTTTGTTTCAGACATGCATCTTTCCAAACGTTGAAGGCAGTGCAAAATGCTTATATCGTTTTACCTAATCACACCAAAATTCTTGTATACTTTGCTGGAAGTGTTAAACTCACTTCTGAATTGGTTCTTGAGGATGTGCTATTTGTACCCCAATTCAAGTTCAATCTATTATCCATTAGTTCTTTGACCAAGAACTCTTCTATAAACATCAAATCTCTGACTGACTATTGTGATATTTAGGTCCTATGCAGCTCGAAGATGATTGACAGGGGTAAAAGAGTTGATGGTTTTTACATAATTGATGCAGCATTTAGTATAATGAAAATTGAATTTAATCTTCCAAGGTTTTGAATAATTTGGCTTATTGTGTAGTGAATAATGTGACTTCTCACATTTGGCATCATAGACTTGGTCATTTGTCTTTTAAAAGATTGGAGATTTTGAAGAATCAGTTACATTTTAAGAATGATAGAATTGATATTGTTCCTTGTTCTTTCTGTCCATTTGCTAATCAAAGAAAGTTATCATTTGTTTCTAACAACCATTTATCTCCCAATGCCTTTAATCTTGTTCATTGTGACACTTGGGGTCCATATAGTTCTCCAAAAGCACAAATATTTTCTCACATTAGTCGATGATTATACAAGATTTACTTGGGTTTATCTTATGAAACAAAATTCAGACGTTCATACCATTATTCCCAAAATTTGAGCTTAATTGAAACACAATTTCACAAAGTTATCAAGGTATTCAGGTCTAATAATGCTCCTTCATTACATTTCACAGAGTTTTTTTTTAGCTCAATGGGCGTATTCCACCAATTTTCATGTATAGAATGACATGAGCAAAACTCGGTTGTTAAAAGAAAACATCAACATTTGCTTAATATGGCTAGAGTTCCATTCTTTTAGTCACAAGTTTCTGTTCAATTCTGGGGTGATTGTGTGCTCTTAGAAACAAATCTTATCAATCGAACTCCCTTATCAATTCTACATAATAAGATACCATTTTCTTTGCTTTACAGTTCTCCGGTGGACTACAAATTTCTTAAGTATTTGAAAACTTTTGTTTTGCATCTACTCTTACTTCTTATCACCTAAAGTTTCATCGTAGAGCAAAGGCTTGTGTATTTATTGGATATCATCTTGGTATCAAATGATACAGGTTGTATGGCATTGTCTCCAAATCGATTTTTTATCTCTAGAGATGTGGCATTTCATGAACACATCTTTCCTTTCACCTCTATCTCGCACACTCATGAAATCATTGATTTTTTTCCCTAACCTTGTTTTCCCTAACCCTGCTTTTGATATACCTACTCACATTCCTCCTAATGATGTGCCTCCTAATGGCCCTCCAAGTTCAGAACCTATTCCACCTCCACCTCTCTCAGAAGATCACTTAGGACTCCTTCATATCTGCAGGATTTCCATTGTAATCTCCTATCTAACACTCTACCTCCTCCTGCTCCTGCTCCTTCCTCTTCTTCTCCTTATCTTTCGAGTGACTATCTTGCTTATACAAAATTATCTCACTCCCATAATACCTTTCTATTCAATGTATCCTTAAACTTTGAACCTCAGTTTTATCACCAGGTTGTGAAGTATAACCATAGGAAAGATACAATAGCTAATGAGTTAGCTGCCATGGAATTGAACAAGACTTGGTTTATTACCAGTTTGCCTAGAGGAAAGCATTCTACAGACTGCAAGTGGGTGTACAAGGTGAAGTACAAATTTGATGGAAGTGTTGATATATACAAAGCACGCTTGGTGGCTAAAGGGTACACACTCAACAAGAGGGGTTAGACTTCACATAAACCTTCTTTCCGGTTGCAAAATTAGTGACTGTGAAGCTTTTTTTAGCCATAGCAGCCATCAAAAAGTGGCATATAATCCAATTAGACGTCAATAATGCTTTTCTTCATGAAGAACTCTTTGAAGAAATTTACATGGATTTGCCTTTAGGTTATGATCCTCCCATCTCATCTGGGGGATCATTTGGTTTGTAGGATGCATAAATCTATTTATGGATTGAAACAAGCCCCGCGACAATGGTTTTCAAAATTTTCTCATGCTTTCTTATTAAATGGTTTCCACCAATTCAAATTTAATTACTCTTTATTCACCAAAGGTTTTGGAAATAGCTTTGTTGTTTTGCTAGTGTACGTCGATGACATAGTCAGCACTGGTTCAAATTTTTAGATTATTGATTCTTTAAAATCCATTCTTCATTGTCAATTTAAGCTTAAAGATCTTGGTAAGCTTAAATATTTTCTTGATTTGAAGATTGCTAGATCCCATCGCGGTATTGTTCTATCTCAAAGACCCTATGATCTTCAATTACATGAAGACAATGGGTTTCTTGCTTGCAAACTTACTGCCTTGCCTATGGATCCCAAAGTTCGTCTAAGCTCCTTTGAGGGGAAACTACTGGAGGATGGTTCTTCGTGTAGAAGATTAATTGGGTGTCTACTTTATCTAACCATTTCCAGACAAGATATCACATTTGCAATTCATAAACTCAATCAATTTGTTTCTCAACCTCGGAAGCCTCATTTAACAGCTGTTCAACATCTTCTAAAATACATTAAAGCAACTCTAGGCTAAGATCTCTTATATTCTGCTGAATCATCCTTGCAATTGCGTGCCTTTGTCGATGTAGATTGGGGTTCATGCTTAGATTCCAGAAAATGTGTCACCGGGTTTTGTGTTTTCCTTGGGGATTCCATAGCGTCTTGGAAGGCTAAGAAGCAAAGCACAATATCCAGATCGTTTGCTGGAGCTGCTGCCAGTGAACTTGTATTGATACATCAATTGCTTCTTGATTCCCACATAATTTTTAATGCGCTTGCTTTGATCTTTTGTGACAATCAAGTAGCAGTCCATATTGCCACCAATCCCATTTTCAACGAGCAGACCAAAGAGATTGATTGTCACTTTGTAAGAGATAAAATCAATGATGGATTCATCAAGATGTTTCCGGTTCACAAAGCCTCTACCCGAATCTATATTATTTCCCTTGCTGTCCAAGATGGCCATCATCAATCTTCATAGCCCATCTTGAGGGTAAGTATCAGAAACGGAATCACTTGGCGCCAAATTTTAGTTTAGTTAGTTAACCATCATTCCTGCCTTTATCATTCTCTTTCCATTCCTTTAGTTTTGATATTTATAGCCTATGTAGAGATCATTTTTCACAAGTTGAATAAGAAAATCTTTGCTCCAATTCTTATTTCTTTCACGCAATAATAGGCAATAGAAAAATTAAAAACAAGAACACGAATTTACGTGAAAACCCTAAACATGAAAAAATCACGAGTAGAGGAGGAAAACATTCACTATTTCAAAGATGAGTAAACTTTAATTTCGGATGCTGAATGCCTTACTGAAATGGATGGGTATGTAAGATCCCCCTCTTTAATGTTTTATTACTACTCTAAACAAAATTGAATTGACACATGAATTTTAATTAATACAATTGAAATTTTGATAAACTTCTGTTAATCAAATCCGATATTAGACCCACACAACTAATTATTTGAGCAATGTTGTTTGGATATTTCACTATTCTTTTACAGATCTGATCTTACAAGTCTACTTTATTATTGCGTGTATATATGAGTTCCTTGCTTACGATAATATTAGCACAATTGCAAATTTGCTCACTTTTGGTACATGAAATACGTCAACTATCCAGTTAAATTTAGGCTTATTAGTGTGATACCCCCAATGTATGGATCTATTGTTAAATATTCATATAGGTCAAAAAATCCCCAAATAATCTTGAGGTAAATTCTTGTGAAATGGCTAATATACCCTCGTATTTAAATAAAATAAAAAGAAAAGAAGAAAAAAAATAATAAAGAATTATTTTTAACTATAGTCTCAACTTTAAAAAAAAAAAAAAATTTCAAAACGGGTCTCAAATAAATGATTAAAAGTTAAAATTAAAAATTAAAAATATCTTTTTTTCCCACTTACCCCTCTTCCTACCGCCACTGCTACCGCCGCCGTTATTGGACCTTAAGGGGCTGTTCTCCTTTTTTTTGTTTCAGTTTTGTGTTTTGAGTTTTGAATTCATTTTGAATTTTGTGTTTCGAGTGTCCATTTTGAGATTGTTGAAAATGTGTTCTCTTTGACTTTTTAAAAAATTGTTTTGAAAACACCAAAAACACGTTTTGAAAATTTTGACTTAATTATAACTGAAAACATTCAAAACGACAAATTGTTGTTTTGTGTTTTCTTTATAAAAGAATTTTGACTTGATTATAACTGAAAACTCTCATAACGACAAATTTGCTGTTTTGTGTTTTCTTTATAAATTTTTAACTTGTTTTCAAAAATGCGTTTTCGAATATGGGAAAAAGAACACGTTTTCACTGTTTTGGAAAATAAAAAACAGAAAACGATTTGAAAATAATAAAAAGAACAAGCCCTAAATTTCTCAACAATGAGATTCGAATTTTCCTAGAAAAATTCAACAAAAATTAGAACCAAAAAAATACTCAAGAAGAAAAGCATTCACAAAAAGATACTAAACAATTAACTGCAAATAATGCCAATAATTTTCCTTGAAAGTAGATTTGCCATTCGATTTTAGGGAAAAATTCATAAATAAGTGTTTTAAGTATAGCTCATTTCAAAATTAAGATATAAAGTTTAAAATTTCAAAAATCAAATATTTAATAAATTTATTTCTGAAATAATTAATTAAAAATATATTTTATAAATTAAATACAAGATCACAATTTTATACAATTTGATCACAAATTATCAAGTTAATTGGTTACAATTAATTCTTGGTCACAATTAAAAATTTTATTGATTACAAATTATTTCGCAATTACAAATTTATCAAATTAATAGTCACATATTATTTATTGGTCATAAATCAAAAATTTTATTAGTCACAACTTATTTCATGGTCACAAAATATCAAATTAATTAGTCACATAATATCAAAATATTGATCACAAATTAAAAAACTTTTAAGTAATATACTATTTATTGGTCACAATTTATCTATTTTATTGGACACAAATAATCAAATCATTTGTGACCACCACCTCACCACTACCACCAGTTGCATTGTCGTCAAAACCACTGACGCCAAAACCATCACTGCCACCACTATCTCTGGCCACAAAACGATCATCTCAAACACCACCACCACCAGCCTACCACTCCATAATTACATCCCTCACCAAAAAAGTTCCCTCATATGCTGCCGAGCACATTCTCAAATAATTAGTCACAAACACCCCCACACCACGCTACGTGTCATCACACCACCACCAAATACATCACTGCCGCATCCACACCCACAATTGACTGCTTCACAACCACCGACCACTTCCACCTTCAATTGCAACTTCAATCAACCACCACATCACCACTACCACCGCCTGCTAGAATCCACCATCTCATACAACACTACCACACAACAACCACCATCCCACTAACAAAACCCACAAACCTGTAACAATCTCCAACAAAAAACACACCAAAACTTTGGTAAATCAGCAAATCGAAGAAACCACAAAAAAATATCGCGGCAGCTGCGACAGTGTCCCGGTGGTATAGCTTGTGAGTGTCGCACGTAGTAGCACAGTGTCGTAGCAACATGGTGCCACTTCAAGCCACGCGCAACAAATGTCAAAGGTCGCTTTGCGTGACAGTGGCGCGACGCGTTGTCTTCGCGAATGGAGGATGTAGTAGAGAGATGAGAGGATAGGAAAGTAGGAGAAACAGAGAGCAGAGGCGGTGGTGGCACACGATGGCGATGGAGGGTATTGGCCGCTTAGCATCGGTGGTACGCAGCTTCACCGCCGACAGAGAGAATGGAGAAAAGGATGAGAAATATGGGAGAGAGACAGAGGAGGGATATTGCTAGATAGAGAGGAGATAGTGTAGAGAATATAGAGAGAAATTTAAGGTTTGGGAGTGAGATGGAGTGGATGGGGATATTTTAATTGATTTCATTTTATAATATTATTACAATATTAAAACATGAATAACTATCCGATTTTTGAAGAAAAAAATCTTTAAATCTGATTTTT
>CAIGRP010045561.1:0-17686 GCA_903798385.1 Fraxinus cuspidata
GGGGGTGGGGGGGGGGGGGGGTGTGGTTGCTTTCCTGAACTTTTGGAAACCTATCAATACAACAACAATAACAAGCTAAGTCTCGTCTCTTAAATTGGGGGTTGACTAGATGAAACCCCCCATTTCTAACACTTTGCTCTCTTCATTACTACATCTATTGGAAGAACTAAAGTAACTAAGTCGCAAACAAGTACAACAAACAATGTCTTTTCTGTCTACTTTTTCCTCTTCTAGCTTGGTACACTGAAGTTGCACTACTCTTTTGGACCAGGACCTCTTTAGGTCGATGCAAAATATGACACAACCGCCACGTGAGCGCCACCTCGACTTATTAGCTTGTATGGCAACCCTATCAAATGTAAGGCGAACATGAAGAGGTTATTAAGGAAAACAGATAACTCCCCAAATGCCAACCACCTATCTACGTTCTTAGTTTTGGAATGGTTATTATCACACAACTTGCAATGCTTCTTCACTTGCAATTTGCATATCAGAGTCTCACATGGAGAATATCTATATTCATATAGTTCTCTTCTTTCTAATATTACAGCTAATCTTTCGTTTTATGGCATTTTTTGCAACATGAAACTTTAATACCTGAATATTACCTGTCATTTTTCACCCACTCTAAATGGATAAAGCCTCAGTTCTCACAAAATACAAATATTGAGGGAAAAGTTTCTTTGATCCGAATAAATTTGAGTTATATTTGTTCCATGTGCTGAAAGCTCCAATAATAGAATATTTTGTAACCGCATCACGATATGCAAGCTCGTGTTTACCTCTCCCTTTCCTAACGTGTTGTACAGAGATCACTTAGCTAAAAACAAACTTCTGCCTTCGGTGTATTCCTTGCTCTGCCATGGAAAGTTATTTAAACCCCTTCTTTGATTAGTTGATCTCAATTAATGAAGTTCATTTCAATTTTCAAAGCATCTTCGGAAAAAGGTTTTTTTTGAAAGAGAGTACATCCTAACACTTCAACATATTGGGACCCAAGTAAAAGTTTTATTCTGATATATAATTAAATAAAATGAGTAACATGCATGAGTTAGCTATTATAAAATTTTTAATAGTTCAACGCCATTTTTCATTGGAATGTTAAAGGTTGCTCTTCTATATTAATGCTTTCCTTTCTACTAATGTAATTATTTCAGAAAGGGTAATGGGAACCACAAGTTTTCACTGTTGTCCTCGATATATGGCAAGCATCCTGCTTGATGCGCGTACAAGTGCCTAGGTCTTTGCATCCACAGAAATCGGAAGACTCTATTATGTCTATTTTACTCATCAATTTACATTATTCTGATTGTACAGGTGAATATTTCTATCTCACCCAGTGACAACCACTATATTGAGATTGTACTTCGCTGCTTGGCGGTGGAAGGTGATGGACTCGGTCCACATGAAGTCCATGGTGGTGGAATTCTTGCTGCTATTATTGCAGCTGGCTTCAAAGGTAAGAAACTGCCAGTAGCCACAGTATTTATACTATGCATGTGTTATATGGACATGGTTTAATTGATCACGAGTACTGCAAATAAGGTGCAGAATTTACATTGACTACATTTAGTCACTGTAATGGTGTAATGCTCCCATGTATTTGTACAATTTAAGATCTTTCACATGTTAGCTGGTTTTGCTTTTCTGTTTCTCCCTTTGTTCCCCACATCTTAGTAATCATTTATCTATCGGGGACATGAATAGAGTAGCGAATAGGCAGCCATGGTAGGAAATTGAGCTGTATTCTATATTTTTATTCCNTTCTGTTTTCACTGACTTTCAAATCTTAGCAAAGGAATACAACCTTGTTTAGATTGATTTAATCTATAGAGCTTTATTGTTCAATTTAGGAGGTAGGGAGTACATGTGTTGCTTCAATCAGAAACTGTATGTGAGATTAATTATTGTTATTTCTATTCTCTGCAATATTCCCTGAGAGCCATAAATATTCTATGTCAGGGGAGCTTGTTCGGTTTCAAGCTGGAGTAACAATGGAGATCTCTCGCTTAGATGCCTGGTATTCAAGCAGTGAGGGTTCCTTGGAAGGCCCAGCAACCTATATAGTTCGGGGCCTTTGTCGCAAGTGTTGCCTACCAGAAACTGTTCTTCGATGCATGCAGGTAACAAAGCTCGCTAACATTTACTTCTTTCACCAGCTATATAAATGTCAAGCTACTAGTATGCATAAAGTTAACAATTTTCCAAATTTCTCATATCGATTGTTTTTGTGTTCAAGAGAAATTTTTTGGAAGCAGCAGCTAAAAACAAGTGGGTCAAATGTTTGTTCCTTGTCTTATTAGTATTTGTCTAAAAGGTTCATCTGCAGGTTTCTGTTTCACTCATGGAGTCTGACAATCCACCTGAGAGTCATCACGAGTTCATTGAGCTAATTACAAGTCCTGAGAGTGATTTTCTTCATTTATTCAGCCAGCATCAGTTGCAGGTAAGACTTTTGGTTCTCTCTCTGTTTGAGCATGGAATCAGGTAACAAATCCTCAACTTTCCACCGGCACATCTCCCTTTTCTGTGTTCTAACCTTCCTTACCTTCCTCACATCCAAGCTAACAAGTAGCTCCATCAAAGGGGATTTATATTTTCTCTTCTAGTCTCTCTGTCTCCATCAAAAAGTGTGTGTGTGTGTGTTTTTTTTTGTCAAAGTTTGGTTCAATTGATGATATTATAATAGGGGTCTACTTGTTGATCCTCTAGAAGGCATGAAATAATTGGAAACCTTTTCAAAATTTGCCCAGTTGCTGATAGTGATTGTGCAACTGGACGAATAACTTGAAAACTTGAACGGTGATAATTGTCGTAGCTCATAGCTAAATCATTGTCAATTTCAGATTTTAACTATAAATTGACGACAAGATACTAAATTTTAGCATTTTCAGTTTTCCTTTTTATTTAACTATTGGTAGGCGGGGGTGCTTCTCTTTCTTTCTTCATTCTTCTAGTGTTGAGGTGGAAATGTTGTGCTCCTCTGGAGGTTAGCTTTTAGATATGTGGGCTATGATAGGAATTTGATTCTATTTATGTTCCTATATCCAGCACTCTGAGGTATTTGTTGAATTAATTTACCTTTCCAACGTTAAGAATCTTCAAATTTACAGAACAATATATCACCTAGCAGAATCGCAGTTTGCAACTGTTTTCTTTGACTAAAAATATTCATTGGTTCCACGACTATATCCGTCTGATTAATATTCTCAAATGTGCTTGCAGGAATTCTTATTGTTTGAGAGAGAGTACTCAATACTGGAGATGGAACTCAAGGAGTCCATTTCTTGATGACGGTGTAAATTTTTGGACTGATGTAATATTGTACTACTACTAACTTCAACAATGGCAGTGTTCAAGACGGGCAAAAGGTGCTCTCATCTATCTCGTTAATATATAGTACTGTGGAGTTCTCGTAGTCTTGGCTTCTCTTCCAGCCTTTCTGTGTGTCTCTTGTATTGCACATTAGTTCGTGATATTGTTAAGGGGCTTGATTAACGGTGCACAGAAGTTGAATCTGATGTCAAACTCAAGTTCAATCACGATTTCATATTTTATGATGCTGCCATATGAAATTCGAATGACCAACTTGTTATTGCTTACCGAGGTCTATCTCGAGGGCAAATTGATTTTTTTGAGAATTTTTTCTCGTATGCTTTAGTGGAATTCGTGATGAGCTGTGTTAGAGCAAAATGTCTAGCACGTGTTGCTGTGAAATGTAGAATTTTGGCGTGGAATGGAACAAGGTGCAAATACAAATGACCACAGAAATACTTGGTTGTTAATTACTATGTATATTTATGAAATGAATTTTACTTTGAATGATGAAATACTAACGTTACGGGACTATAACATAAAAAGAGAATTTTTCATCTAATTGTGTTGCAAATTTGCAAAAGGTGTGTTTGATTGGCTTTTTCATGGAAAATAAAGTCGGAAAATTCTTGTTTGCAAATTGAATGTACACGCGTACACTTCATTATTGGCTTAAAATTCATTATAGCATATTTATAGTTACATTAACTACTTATCTTTAACATATTTAAATAATTTGTCTTTCCCAAGTGAAAAGTGTTTTTAAAAAATAAATTTTATTTGACAAAATCAACAACTTGCATATTTTCAATCGTGTAGCTATAGTTTCAGAGAATAGCTAGGAGGGCATAAAAAGAAATATTTTGCCCCTCATATTTTCGGGAATGTCCTCGGAGTACTTGTTAGTGAGGGTGCTGCCAAGAGCCTCAATGATGGCGAGGGTATCGACAGTTTTCTGACTCAATCGAAGTTAAGAAGGGCTGCCATGATTTCTCGTTAATCTCATACACGTGCAGTTCTTAAATCTAAGCTAAAACCCAGTAAAAAAGAGATAAAAATCAAGGATTATACAGAGATGGAATTAAATTAATTACAGGATCTTAAACCTGCTGATGGGTATGGTTTGGCTCTTGCATGAAAATTGTTGATCCAGAAAAATGTAACGCCAACGTGGACAATTGATGTTGGGTTCGCTCATGCCAACTCAAGTAAATTTCAGCGAGTTTCAATAGGTGAATTGGTGGGAGAAGGAGAACATGTGAACGTAGGAGAAGCTTTACAGTGCGAGACAAAAGTGTTTAAACACCGGCGGTATACATTAAGATGATCGCGCAAAAAACAATCACCGATCAACTGTAGATATCCTAAAACCAAAATAACAGATATGGAACAAGCAAGAAGGTTTCTTGAGAATATTTTTCTCGTGTATTAATATTTAATGGAAAATTCATTTTATCTTCTTCCCAAAAGTCCCTTCCAATTTACAAAGACTATCTATTTATAGTGTTTTGGTCGACGTAGTATCTGTTGTATCAAAACTACGTGACATCATCCCCTTGACTGAAGCCTCACATCACTAGTCTATTATACACTAAATACATTGACAATAGGTCAGGTGTCCTATACATTAGGCTGATACACCTGACATTTTTATTACAAACATTACATCGATCATTCTTAAGATTGCTTACAAATCTTGTAAGAGACAACTTCAGTTTCAAGGATTTCAGATGAGCTAAGGGCTTCGGCCTGAAGGGGCTTCGTATTAGTGGTATTCATTGTGAAGAGCTTCGGCTTAACAGCTTCAACCATTTAGGCATAGCTTTGGCACGAAGTTCAACCTTTGTTTGACTTCCTTGCTTTTGAACAATTGAGTCTTCGTTGACTTTCATTTCCACGTGGACTGCAATATGGCTCTTTAATTGGAGTTTCGATGGCGAGGTGTAACAATAGTCCCTCAAGACTAGGCATAATTATTTATATAATGCATGGACTTGTATAATTTTTTTTTTTTTTTTAATGTTAGGGTGGTTTTTTCACAAATCACAATATTTTATAGTCCCTACAATTAGAGTTTGAAAGTAGCTAATTTGCATATGATACCGATTAATGTTGTCCGAAGTCGTATACCTTGTGACCTCTAAATTTCTAGAACAATTTTGAGGAGTGTTAGTAGGACAAATTATGTCCGAGGCTGTCCTCTCTGAAGTGGACTTACATATTTGAACTCTTATGGAAAGTAGTTGAGGTGAAGTGCCTTTGCTACTTGCCGATGCTGTGAATAATTAATTGTGGAGAACCAAGCTTTTTGAAACGTTGGGAACACGAGGCGTCCTTAATGATTGTGCCCAAATGATTTGCTGTTTCATACATTTTCAAGAAAAGACAACTGAAGCGGTTTGTCTTCCCATACACGCAACCGCCATTGCATTTAATGCCCAATGATGGCTGTCATATGCGCCTAACAAAATTCAGACGAATTAGAGCGCTTGAGGTAGACGTGTTGATCTGGACCGTAGAAGATTAAGCGTCCGATGTACTAAGTGACTCAAATTTAAATCTCAAATGAACAGTTAGATGATCTAGATCGAAATCCAACAGTTGGGATTAAGAGCCTCCACCTATAAAAGGCAACAGTTTGGGACGAAAAAACACTTTGCAATTTAAGAAAACAGCATATTTAATTCTCCATTTCTCTCAATCTTCTTTCTTCTTCCTTTGCATTCCTACTCTTCGGTGACTTTCCTTCACTGTCGTTTGGACATTTTTTTGTAAGTATCTTAACATCTTTAAAATCAACCAATGTCATCTTCACACTCTTCTGGGGAGGGGGTAGATCTCAGCCAAATGACTTATGAGATTGGGTTAACAGTAACCAACACAGCCGACGTGGTTCGAACTATTAGGGCCGAATCGAGTGATTTGCCCTCAGGGGAGGGTGGAAAAAATGGTGAAATGGCTTAGGGACATCCAAAACTCCTTCAACCGTAAATGCATCCCACTTAGAGAATCTTAGGGAAAAATACTGTATCCCATATGATATCCAACTCTTATCACCGTTTCCTAACGAGCATGCCTGCTTTCTGTCAACGAGTTTCTTTTGAAGGCGGGGCTTCGGCTGCCTCTTCATCCTTTCGTTAGAGCCATTCTGAGGTTGTACGAATTGGCTCCCACTCAGCTCATCTCCAATGCTTGGGCCCAATTAGCAAGAACCTATTTCTTGTGGAAGGAGACCTCCATTGGAGAGGATATGTCTCTCCATGTCTTCCATACCATTTTCCAATTCAAGGTCCTGGGAAAAGGAGATTCCAAGGGGTGGTACTCCTTGTGTTCATGGGGGTCACATTCCCCATTCGTCTTAGGTCTTCTATCCTCTATCAAAGGATGGAAGGAGACGTAGTTCTGGATGAGGGGAAAATGGCAAGAGTGTGTGGGTGACACAATCCCCCACATCACAGTTTCGATCTCCTACTCAGAAGCTCGTAAGTCTTATACTTGTATTATATATTACTTGATCATGATTATGATGTTTAACCTTTCTTTTTTCGACGCTTTGCAGGGTTGGTAGAGCGTTTCGAGCTCAGTTAAAATGAGTGGGAGGTTATCGCGAAAATATACTGATGCCCTTCGTCATCGTACGAATTTGACCGTTTGATTATTTCCAAACGGTTTTTTGAGGAATTTGGTTTAATGGCTAGAAGAGGTAATATCAATCTTCAACAGATCTCTGCAATTTTGTATAAACATTGTTGCTGACCTTGTTCCTTGATTTTGTAGAGAACTTCGAGAAGTGGAGGCATCCCACTCCCAATATGGTCACAATCCTAGCTGCCACCTCTACTGCTGGGAAAAAAGAGCTAAAGCCCTCATCTATTGTAACAAAACCGGTGAGAGACCAAGTAGAAAAAATCAATCGTGAGGTTGGTAGCCAGGAGAGAGAAAGACAACCTCCTTTGAAGGATAAGGGTAAAAAGATATTAGAGGAGGTCCCTAAGAAAAAAACAACGTTTCTCTGCCACCGGAAAGGGTGGGTCGATGGCCACTCCACCCCCTTGCTCCGAGGTTCCTGATGGGGAAAAACTAATGGCAGCTTCAATAGCTGCGGCTAAGGCAGGTCAGAAGATGCTAACTGCTGTGGAGCCCAAGGCAGAGGTTGTCGAAAAGGGCCAGTCTACAAGCGGGTCAACGGACTCTAACTCAACTCTCCAAAAACTGGCAGTCTCCCAGCGGAGTGATGAATTGGCTCCAGAAGTTCGACCATGCTTCCTTAAGAGGTTAAGACTATCACCTCCACATTTCACAAGTTTTGTACGGATAGGTGGTAAATTATGTGGAGACCAGGGATGTGGTGGACTTTTTCACCGCCATGGTCAGCCAGTGGGGAGGGCCTTTGGGTGGCAATAGAGGCTGAAACACTCTTTTGAAACCTTCAAAATAAAAATATAGAGTTTGCGAATAAAGCCTTTCAAGCTGAAGAGGCAACCAGTAAGGCCAAGGTTGAAGTTGAGGCAATGAAGAAGCAGAAGGCTGAGGAGTCTATGAAGCTCATTATCTGGTGGCTACTGAAGCCTTGGAGAAGGCAAATAAGGAGAATGCTGCCTTGAAGCAACATGTGTGGGGGTTGCACAAGAAGTTTTCTGGCCCGATAGAGAAGGTGGAGACGGTGAGGCAGGAGGCTCAATCGGTCTGTGAAGATGTTGTAAAGCATTATATCGCCAACTTCCACCTAATGGAGGCTTACCAAAGATTTGTGAAATACTAGCGGAGGTATGCTTATACCGAAATGGTGGAGTAGATTGAAGTCAACTCCCAAGCCTGAAATACCTCTGAGTTAATGTCATAATTTTTGGAGGAGGCAGAACAAGAGCCTCGAAATCTGGCATAAGGTAGCCAAGTCATTGAAATTGAGAGTGATGTTGCTGAAGAAGCTCTTGAGGCTATCACTCCCCCTCTCCCTCACCCACATGTTTAGCTGATAGGTTGTTTTTCGCATTTCCCAAGTAATTGGCTTCGACCCACACTTGTAAATGTTTATATTTAATGAATGAAATTTTCTCTTTTTATATGTACTTGTATTTCATTTACTTTCTGTACTTTTTTTATTGCTTTCTTCATAGATTTGTAAACCTTTTTAGCGTATTCCATTTTTGACACTCTATTCAATTTAAAATTTTGCACAAGTTTTAGAAGGTCGTTTAACTTTTATAACTTTGACATTTGAACTCGTTTGCGCTTCAGTTTTATTGCAATTAGGACATCTGAACTTGTTTACAATTTTGCACAAATGTTTGTAGTTCACTTCTTTTAATTATTTCCCTAAGTATGGTGTTGAGTGGTTTGCTTATATTGAGGTTGCTTTAACAACGTTTGTTATAAAGGGCATATGCTATCCACTTCGTGAGTAAGGCGATGGTCCCTTTTGGGATCCAACTATTCGTCGAAATGCCCACACATCTCTGCATAGAGACGGTTCATCTATGCAGAGGCTTCTCCTTTGACTTTTGTCAATTTGAGGTTCCTTTTATTTGTATTTTCTCCAACTTGACTTAATAAAATTAAGAATAATTCTTCTGAATAAATTTAACAATTTTTTCGAGCATGAGGTTGAGTGATTCGTCCATACCGAGGCTTCCTTAACAGCGTTTGTTGTTAAGGGTGTGTTGTTCACTTCGCGAGTAAGAAGGTGGTCCCTTTTGGAATTCAACTCTTCGTCAAAGTGCTCACGCGTCTCTGCATAGAGACGGTTCGTCTATGTAAAAGCTTCTCTTTTAACTTATGTTAATATAAGACATTTTTCGAGAATTTGATTAATAAAATTGTGAACAAACATAACATAATTAATATTTTTCCTGAGCACGAGGTTGAGCGGTTCGCCCATGCTGAGACTTTCTTAACAAATTTTATTGTTAGGGCATGTGATGTCCACTTCGCGAGTAAGGAGGTAGCCCTTATTGAGATCCAACTCTTCCTTGAAGTGCCAACACATCTCTGCATAAGGACAGTTTGTCTATATAGAGGCTTTTCCTTTGAGTTTTGTCAATATGAGACATTTTTCTTTTGCAAACACTTTAATAAAAATTGATTTAATTAAATCAAGAACTGTACAAATTGCATATTTACATTTTCATTGATACTATTTCAGCAAATGCACCACATTCCAAGGATGTGGCTGTGCCTTTCCATCCACATTTTCAATTCTGTAAGTCCCGGACTGAACTTCTTCTTTGATGCAGTAGGGGCCAAGGGTTCCTGCCCCATGCTCTTTAGAAGACAAGAATACCCTTTGAAGAACAGTTCATTCAAGCTAAATGACTTCTTCTTAACTCTAGAATTGTAATATCTAGTCATTTTCCGTTGGTAGATACCTAATTTTGCTTAAGAATTATCCCTCATAGAGGTCTAGTTCGCATCTTCTCAACTCGTCATTAGGTATTTCGTTAAAATGAATGCAACAAAGAGATGGCATACCCATTTCAACTAGGCTTATGGCCTCGGCTCCATTGGCCATAGAGAAATGAGTCTCTCCTATAGTCATTCGGCTTGTAGTTCGGATTGCCCATAAGATTTGAGGTAGTTCGTCGACCCAGGCCCCTTTAGAAGCATCTAACTTCCTCTTCAGTGTGTATTTGTTAGTCTTATTAACTTCTTCTTGTCCGTTAGCCTAAGGGTGATGTAGGGAAGATAAATGTTTCTTGATGCCCAGCTCCTCACATAAGTCTCTAACCTTCTCATTATCAAATTACCATCCATTATTCGAGACGATTGAATGGGGAATTCCGTACCTACAAATGATGTTTTTTTCCATAAGAATTTTGAAGTCTAATCTTCAGTGATCTTGGAAAGGGGTTCGGCCTCTACCCATTTGGTAAAGTAATCAATGACGACAATTGCAAAATTGGAGTTGCCCCTCCCTCTAGGTAGGGGACTATTAGATTAATCCCCTATTTGGAAAATGGCCAAAGGCTAGACACCATGCTTAGTCCCTAGGAAAGCTACATTTGAAAATCGCGAAGCATTGACACTTATAGCATCTTTTTACGAACTGCTGCGGATCCTTTTTCGAAAAGGGCTAACAATATCCTTGTCTTAACACCTTTTGTACTAAGGACCATTCCCCTGAGTGGTTGCCACACACCCCTTCATGAATTTCTTGGAACACATAGGTGGCTGGCTATTCCCTTATGCATCAGAGTAAGGGTAAAGAGAAGCCCCGTTTGTATAACAGATCTTCTTGGCAAACGAAACGAGTAACTCGTCTTCTGAGCTTTTATACCCCTCTTTTTCTAAGGGTAATACTTAGTCCTTGAGAAATCCTATTATTGACTTCATCCATAGTGGGGTATCTTCGACCCACATCACCTCTTCACCTATAGTAGTAGAGTTTTGGAAGATGTTCAATGGGCACCACAGTGAACAGTTTGGAATCCTTACTGCTGCCAGTTTTGAAAGCATCGGCATGAGCATTCTCTGAACGTTGAATTTGTATCAGCTCAAAATTTTCAAGATCTAGGATAAGTTTCATAACCAACTTCAGATAAGTAGCCATAGATTTATCTCTAGTCTAGAAATTGCCATGAACCTGGCTAACTACCAGTTGGGACTCAGTATTGATCACCGTCTCTTTGCTTGCATTTCTCTGGCCAATCTGAGACCAAGTAGGAGGGTCTTATATTCTGCTGCATTGTTCATCGCCTTAAAGCTGAACTTAGCGATGCAATTAAGTTTATGTCCTTCTGGACTTACCAGGATCACTCTTGCTCCTGTCCAGTGTCTTCATAGGAGCCATCAACAAAAAGATGCCAACTGAGGAGTTCGATAGGTTCCGTTTCTAGAACATGAGTGAATTCTGCCACAAAATCTGCTAAGGCTTGTCCTTTAACAGCAACCTTTGATTTGAATACATTATCAAACTCGCCATTCCATAGCCCATTTTAGTAATATTCTCAAAGCATCGAGCTTCTGTAGCACTTGCTTCAAAGGGAAGTTACTCAGCGCATGTATGGTGTGAGTTTGGAAATATGGCCTCAATTTTCGGGAAGCTGTCACCAATGAGAATGCTATCTTCTCCATGTCTGGATAGTCTGCTGCCAAAAGTGCTTTGCTAATATAATAAACGAGCAGTTGGTGACGACATTTTTCTCTTACTAGAGCTGAACTGATCGCGTCGGGGGTTACTGCTAGGTATAGTTGAGTGGTTCGTCAGCCTTAGTTTTGGAGAATAGGGGAGCCTATCCCAAGTGTTTCTTCAGCTCTTGTAGGGCTACATCGTATTCCTCAGTCCACTAAAACTTATCCCCTCCCTTAAGAACTTTGAAGAAAGGTAAGTATTTATCCGTTGCCTTCGAGACAAAGTGGTTTAAAGCAGCTACTTGTCTAGTGAGGCTCCACACTTCGAGGCTCTGCCTTCCTAAGGGAATTTGTATAGCATTATCTTGCACTCCTCCGATAGCCTCTGACCGTGGCGATGCCATTCTCCGTTGGGAATTTTATACACAAATAGTGAATGAACGTAACGACAAATAATTCCTTCAATGCCTGCCTCACAAGCACTCCGTGGTAGGTGGAGTGGTTGTCCACCACTAGAAATTCCATAAAATGATGACTAGTTAGATGTGTTGTTTCTATCTCCATTGTTAAAGTGATTTTCCCTTTGAAACAATACTATCGCTAGTGAAGCCATACAAGGGAGAGGTCATTGGGGTCAGCTCTGATTGAATTTCATTTTGTCTCCAAATATCATATTTGACAGAGCTTCCATTTCTACTAGCATTCTTTTTAGGCCATTTTAGCTACAATGTCCCTCACTACCAGAGTATCACAATGTGGATAATGCATACCAATCGAATCGTCTTGAGAAAATGTGATGGGTTGAGCTCTTCTATCGGTGGAGGGTCGATTGTTTACTATGAAGCTAGCCATGGGAAAGTCCTCTTGCTTCCCTTGCATAATTTCTATTGGAGTTTCTGGATTTTTCCCTACGTACGGACCATAAAAAATTATGTTATTTTCTCTTATGGGTTCACGTCAGTATTAGCTGGGGGGTTTCTTCCCTGCCTTTGACCGTCCCTGGGTCTCTTCCCATCAATCTCTAATTTGAGGGGCATTATTTCTATTGGCGTACCTTTCTCACCATTCTTAGGCTGCTGGTTCTACCTAGGAGGTGCGTCTATTTAAAGGTGCCTATTTCTCCATTGACTATTATTCTAGGGGTCCATTGCAATGTCCCCGCACCCAGTAGTGATGTGGCTAAATGAGTAGTGGTATGTACAATAGAAGGCGCTTCGTCCATATTTCTAAGTTCAGCGCCTCCCCTGGCTCTCTCTGTTTGGGGGAACCTTTGAGAGGGTATTCCTTGGTACATTTCAGTACCAGGATTCACTTCATCATAATCTAAAGTTGGCACTGCACTTAGAGTTGTTGCAGCCAGTACCTGTCCTAGATTGAGGGAGGTCAACTGTCTGACCTAGTGATCGATCAAATGCGAAGTTGAGCCTCTTCCTCTTTACATTTGAGGAGGTGAGAGTCATTGGTTTGCCCTATTTCTGTGATCTCTCAATTCTTCATTGAGGATCTACCGTCTTATCATTTCCAGCAATGCATCATAATTGGTAGGGTCTTGGTTTTGCACATCTCCAGAAAAGAGAGTTCATATCTTGTCCTCCCCTTAGGGCTGTCAGAGCTTCCTTATATGTCACTTACACACAGTAGGTCATTTCGTTAGTAAAATGGGACAGAACGTTTTTCAATGATTCGCCCTGTTGCTATCTCATGTTTTGTAAGTGCTGTATCGACTATTCACCTTATTTGCTGGTTGCAAACCGTTTTAGGAAAGTTTTCTTGAAGTTTGGCCAACTTCGGATACTTCTTTCCGAAAGTATAGTGTACTATATTCAGCTGCCTCACCTAAGGTTAAGTGGAATACTCTGCACTTCATGGCAGGGGTGGCTCCTCTCAGATTCATGTGAGTTTGAAACTGTTGAAATGCTTCGCTGGGTCGCCTCTCCCATCATACTTATAAATCTTAGGGAGCGTGAAGTGGTTCAGTATATAGGCATTCCTAATCTTTTGTGAAAAAATGGCAGGTTGTCATCGTCGTCATCAAGGTCATAAGACCTTTGTGGACCATCCGAATCTTCATCTTCCCCAGCCTGAGTTTCTCGAGGTGGTTGGGAAGGTCTTGCCTGGCTCCTGGCATGTTCGGCTCTCCTCTCGCACCTATTTCTAAGGAGAGGATCCCGAGGCACATCGTTGTAAACCGGCTCATGTCTTTCAAATCGGTGAGGCTCCTGCTGCTTATTTCTAAGTATAAGGGGAGGTTGAGCCTACCTATTTCTAGGCATAGGGGGAGGTTGAGCCTGCCTATTTCTAGGTAGCCCTGGGCCTCAACCTGTCAAAGACACTTACCGACCTTTGGGGCATGTCCTTCGGGTTGAAGTCTGGAGAAAAATTGTAAAGAACTTCAGTAGGTTGGTAAGTGGCATAGTTGGAGGACGTATCATTCTCAACTTCCTTTTCCTAGGGAGCTTCCTCCCTTGCATAGTATGGATAATCAATCATTTGGCTTTAGACCTCCTATTCGCCATGGTAGTAATTTCCTTGCGAGGGGTCTTGGAATGCATTTCCTTGGGATGCGTATGCAGAGATTGGGCATCCTCCTTGGCCCTACATACTTCTCAGTAGTTCATACAGTTATGTTCTGCTGAATTATGTCTCTCATATTTGCGGCCATTGTGGCCACTTCCCTAGTGAGCCTGACAACATCCTAGACCCACCTCTCTATGATGCTGGTAAAGTCTAGGTGAGTAGCCAGAACAACATGTGAGGGTTTCCATTTTTCAGGGTGTTCCATAACCCTTCGAGGTGCAGATCTTTCACTGTTTGAACTCATGGAAACAAAGTTTTTCTAGACAAATGATATTTTCAAACTAGCTTTCAATCGAACGGTTTATTTTGATTTTTTCAATGGTTCTTTCTTCAAGAAAACTCTATTTTCTCAAAGTTTTGGAAAATCACCTCGTAGTGAGAATTGCTTCCAACTAGCTTCTTCCCAGTGGATTACGTGGTTAAAATGTGTGGATTTCCATAGATGACGCCAATCTGTTGACCCCGAAAAATTTAATGCCAACTGGACAACAAATGACCGGCTCACTTATGCCAACTAAAGCAAATTTCAGCGTGTTTCGACATTGAATCAATGGGAGAAGGAGAACATATGAACACGACAGATGCTTTACAACGCGAAGTGTTTGAGTACTGGCGGTATGGATTAAGATGACTGCGCTAACAAACAATTACTGATCAAGTGTAGATGGCCTAAGATCAAAATAACAGATATGAAACAAGCAAGAAGGTTTCTTGAGAATATCTTTCTCGTGTATTAATACTTAAAGGAACATTCAATTTATCCTCTTCCCAAAAGTCCCCTTCCAATTTACAAAAACCATCTATTTATAGTGTTATGACTAACGCAGTGTTCGTTAGATCAAAACCACGTGGCCTTATCTCCTTGACTGAAGGCTCACACCACTAAGTCTATTATACAATAAATACATTGACAACGGGTCAGCCGCCGTGTAGATTAGGCTGACAAACCTGACATTCTTTATTAAAAATATTACATTAATTATTTCTAAAGATTGCTTACAAATCTTGTGAGAGACAACTTTAGCTTTAAGGACTTCGGATGAACGAAGGGCTTCGACCTGAGGGGGCTTCATATTGGTGGTATTCAGTGTGAAGAGCTTCGGCTTAACAACTTCAACCATTTAGGCATAGCTTCGGCATGAGGTTCAGCCTTTGTTTGACGTCTTTGCTTTTGACCAATTGAGTCTTCGTTGACTTTCCTTTCTATGTGGATTGCGATGCAACACTTTAATTGGAGCCGCAGTGGCGACGCGTAACAAAAATGATTTTTTGGCGGATGAACTGTCGGCAATGGCGGCGTATGAGATGGAAAATCTTAAGGGTTTGAGAGAAAAGAGGATTTGTTGGCTCAAGCGAAACCAACATTTGAATCTAATTCGGCAACTTAAATGAAAAACATAATAATTGAATGTTGACGATACAAAATGTTGACATGTGTCCAACATGAACAGCGCCTGAAGTGAAGTGATAATACCCCTAGCTAGAAATATTTATTATAATTTATATTAATTTTTTTATTCGATTTAATCTGATGCGCCAAAAGTGAACTACAGTGTCAATACAATTACCATTTTCAATTTCGATGAACAAGAAAAATTATAGTAAAACCTCGATAAAATAATAATATTGGGATCGAGAAAAATTATTAAACTATCTATAAATGAATATTTATTAATTTATAGAATATTTTATATTTGTATAACTTGAATTATATTTTATATAATACATGTAGGAAATTTAAAAAAAATATATTGAATGCAGTGAAATTCGAAATTTAATTAAGCATGCAAAAAGCACATGTATACAATATGCATACACATTAAAGAGGAAACATTAATGTACATGAATTGACTTCAAAGTTTAATATCTTGAAAGATTAATTGTTCAAGTTATTTCATGTATACGAATAACATAATTTCTACAATAAAATTAAAAGTTTGTTAAATTAAAAGAGGATAATTGAAAAGAATATTGTCAAATTAAAAGTTTTTTAATTTATACTAGTATGAACTTTTATGAATTTTAACTATTATTATTTTATATCTTCCTTGGGCCTAAAATGATCTAAAAAAATTATTATCTTATATATTTAACGGGGTTATTAGTTGAGAACAATATATAACTCCTACATATACAAGCCACATTTCACAACTAACGACCTCTCTAATATATTTCATAAATCAGATAGTAAATAATAATAATAATAATGATGATGATGATGATGATGATAATAATAATAATAATAATAATAATAATAATAATAATAATAATTTTAATTTAATCTACATATTCACCCCCACCCATCCCATCCTTGCCATAAGAAATTTTTTCAAAAATTGAAAATTGGCGATTCCACCCCATCCCATGGAACCACCCCAACCCTCTATTCCCACTTCTCAAAAATTTTTTCAAAAATAAAAAACTGGATAAGTCACCCTACCTCAAAAAACCATCATATACTACCCTACCCTACCCAACCCAAAAAATTTCGAGAAATTGAATATGGAAATTACACCCTATCATACGAAAAACCACCCTACCCTACCCAATTCTGATCCACTCCCACCCCAAAACATTTTCAAGTCACTGTATTTAAGTAAGTCATTGATCTATGTTATCTGCGACTAACTGTGATCGAATTTGTATTCAGTATGATTATCTGTGACTAAATTAGTCTTCAATGTGATTGTATGTAACCATGTCAATCTTAAATGTGATGGTATGTGATCAAGTCATTATCGGTCACAATTAATACAGAATTCGTCACAACCCGCCACAATAAACATATACTTGGTCACAGAGAGTTACCACAAATAAATTTGCACCACCATCTACCACCAATCACCACCACCATCACCTCCAATGCACCACCACTACCACCTTTAAGTCAAACTCACGACCATAAATAATACCTTCATTAACCTGTGTTGTCAATGACTTACTGTGACCAACTTTGTCTTCAGCGTGACAATTTGTGATTGTGTTCGTCTAATTTGTGACTGTATGTAACCAAGTCACGTACAATTAACCCCAAACAAAGAAAAAATCCCAGCCACCACCACTGGCATAACCACACCACCAATATCACCACTATCACTACATGTTGATCACGCACCTTTGAACCTCAAATTGTCGGCCAACAACTACCCAAGTTGTCGAACCCCACCACAACATGACCACTTCAACCTCCTCAACAAACTCTGACCAACATCCAGCATAATACCATCCCAAATGTACCAAAAACCAATAGCTGCGGACTTTTTTGGGCGGCACCACCTTCTCGGAGATGCCTATGTCGATACCACCACATTGGTCAACCATACTCATCAGGGGGCATCTATTCATGGTGTTATATCATCAAACAACACACAATCCAAATTTACAAACCTATTCTTTGTACCCAGTCGTCTCAATTTCTAGCGTCGATAGTGAGCCCCAAAGTCCCGAACCACCTTCTCCGACATCCCCACACCATGTCACATCTATTGTTACCATGGACTTCTATCAATTTGATCAGAAGATAGAGAAATGTGGGGTTGGATGTAGGTTGAGGGAGTTGGTGGGTAGAGAGGGAAATGATAAAGAGAGAATTTCTACAAGTGGTGGACATAGGGTCTGGGGATGGGTGTGAATGAGATAATGGATGATAACTGTATGTACATGTAAATTATATTTATATATACTATAAGTGTGTTTGACCCACATTATTTTGTAAGAATGTATTATG